>SNQJ01S0058991.1:82115-92115 GCA_010110895.2 Picea sitchensis
GCGCTTCATCTCCTAGGGTTAGGTTTTTGGATGTCTAGGAATTTTGGCATTCCTATTTATTGTAAAAGGGCCTTTAGAGCCTCATTGTAACCATCTTCTCATGGATGCGAGTAGCCGTTACATCTCTTCTCAGAGATAAGCTACCACCATTCTAGCGAGTCTTTCACTCTGTATTTTATAGTCTCTGTACATTTATTTCATTAATAGAAATCGTGTATTACTGTATATCTGTGTTTATGGTTGCATCTTTGATACATTTCTGTTATATTATTGAATATCTACGATATCTCTGTGCATTTCTTTATTATATCTCCGATCTCATTTCGTGCCAAAAATAATCCGGATCACAGTCACACCCTTCGACATTCAGCTATAGGATACTCATATCCGGATCTAGTGTACTAACACCTCCACTGCAATTTGGTACTGTCACTTGGTAGTAATCTTCCCCAGATGAGTTGTCCCATTTAAATTTCACCTTGGTACTTTGACACTCATGATGTTTTCACCCTTTAGGGATGGGAGTCCCGATAGTCTTACATATTTTCGAGAATCAACCACATACTCCTTCTCCTCATTTTTCTAGCTTGCGCAATGGACTCCAAGGTTATCTCATCATGGTAATATTTTGATTGCACCTCTGCAGTATCATTAACCATCCATTTCATCCACAGACAGTTTTTCCATATGTCGATTGTCCTCCATTCATTTACCTAATACAAAAACCCGCCTATGGGCCCCCCACCCTCCACCTGTTTTCCAAGAAACTTGTGCCCTCACCAGCCAAGCCATCTTGCACTGGGGAACCTGTTTCTGTATCTTCACACTTATCCCAAATTATTTTGTATTCATTTGGTAATTGTACAAAACCTTTGTTTCCCACATTTACATAGCTTTATGTTGTCACCTTTAGAGACCTTCCTTTTCCGGCAAAGCAACCCCTGTCCCCCTTGGTTGGGGAATTTTTCACCTCCTACCCTTGTTGAAATCATCCATACACCCCGAGTATCTTACAATCCATACACCTCTGATATCTGCGTTTGTCCATTTTGTCACGCCTCTGGCATGATTTACCCAAGCCTAGTCGTCCCCCTGACGCTAGATTCAGTTTCACGGTTGCTGCCACTCATCCTTTACATATATCCCCAACCAAGGGCAGTCTTGAATCTCACCACTTCTTGACTTCATCCATGTTCCTCATCAGTTCTTGATCTTAGCCAGTGCATTTCATGAATCCATTTTCTTCTTGGAGTCGCATCTCCCTTTCTGTTGACATCAACACAGTTTTCAGACAGGCGAAAGTATATTAACTCTCATTACCTTTACAATGAGGAGTCTCGAATGACACAGAGAGAACCATCATTTCTCTCTCCTATCATTGACCCTAACAATATTCGACTTCAACACTTTCTCATGTTGCAGTGGGTCTTACTTCACTACTATTGCAGTTGTTTTTTATACTCGCCGGAGACCTTTGAAATTTGTTGGGCTATCAATTCCCGTGATTGCTCGACACTTCTTACAGTTGCATCGCCTCTTTTCAGAGTTTTTTCACCATCAAAATTGTCCTCTGTAATTATCAAAATGCCCCAGAGGGAGATGCAATAATCCACATCAACACACAGTTTTAGTTACTATCTTACACATTTTTGAGTTACATGACATGAGCATGGGGCATGCCCACCTCGTTTGTACAAAGTTTTATTTTTTCCACACCTCGTGAAAGGATGGGTCCCACAGGTTTCCCTCTCCCTCCAATGGTTCACTCTTGCAATTACACTCAACATTATTTCTTACAAAGGTACTCTCAGTAGAAGAAACATTGATGTATTTCGGCTATACGTATGCTCCTAACCTCACACATCAAGGGGAATCTGTTATCACTGAAATTTCGTCCGCAAATGGTTACAGGAATCCAACATTTCCAAACACTTATTAGTTCATCCATGAACCAAAAAATGCATTTCCAAAGGGCACAAAACTGTACAATTGGTTTTAATGTCATCATCCACTCAGAATACAAGGGAAGCACGCGCACATGCGTCAGTCGAAAACTTTGAAAAAGAGAACATGTGCCCAATGCATGGCTGTGGACGCAAAAATACACACACATCTTAGAACGACACATTTATGATTCTGGTCGGCCTTCCACCCACTTCTGGTTCATCTCCCAAGTCGATTTGACCCCTAAATCTGAGCTGAATCCGATTGGAGGGATGTTCAAAGACCTAAAGGGCCCCTTGTTCACAATCAAGACCGGTTCGATAATGCCTCAAATATTTGCTATAAAAAGAGGCCATGGGTGCACTATATCTCCAAGAATCTATTTGTATTGTTATGCTACCTATATTCTCTTACAAGGAACCTCTTTCCTCATTGGAGCATACAAGAACCATTTCATTGAGCTATTCACATCACCTCTTGAGTGAATGAGCTTTGGATTTCTTCACCATTTCCTTCTAGTTTTCCATTTGTAAGAAGATCTCTCACATTGGGGATTCAAGAGCCCTCCCTTGGAGGAAAAGGGGACCCATAAGTCTCGCTTTCTCTTTGGTGTTTTCCCACTAATACAATCTATCCATTGGTGGCATGAGTATTGGTCGATTTTTTGGTTAATTTTGGTTCTAACATCCTTATGCACTTTAGTTTAGTTTCTTTTATTGTTATTAGATTAGTTGTTTGTTTATTTCTTATGCTTGATGTTTCTATCTCTTGCATTCATTTATGTCATGTTCAGCTAACCCAACTAAACTTGCAAGTGTCCTTCTTTTGCTCATTTAGGCGATGAAAATGATACAACAAAAGGCTCTTCCAAGGAGATCGTGCGACTGGTTGAGGTGGACCAAAGAAGAGGGTTGAGCAGGGTCAAGTGAGAATTCGAGTAAGGGCATCAGAGAGGCCAAGTAAGAACAAGAAGAATTCAAGTTGAGGCAAGAAAGGGTAGATTAGGGCTGAGAAGGATCCAAAGAAGATTTCCTTGGAAAAAATCACAACAAACCATAGCAAGCATCAGAGAGGAGGTACAATTCGTACGGATTAAGGCTGAGAGAGGGTCGTACTTGTAGAATATTAAAAGAGAAGGGTCATATCAGTGTGTTTGAGAGAAAGAGAGGTGAAGATATGATGGAATCAAGCTAAGAGAGACCACCTACAACCAGAAAAGAAGAACCCAAGTTGTACTACAAGTTCAATACAGTCGTACGGATGCCCAGTAAAAGAAACCCAAATATGTATGGAATCGTACAGACTGTATGTCCTTCATTTTTATAGTATAACTAGTTTTTTGTATGTATCTCGGACTGAATTTTTAAATAATATTTTTCCAAAGGTGTGGGATTTCCAAACAATTGTTTTTACAATCTTTTGTGTGGTTGTTCATGCTATTATTCTGTAAATGATTATTAGATGAAATTTGTGTTTTTAGTCAAGTTACTTGGATCTGAAGTTTACAGTGTCTGCATATATGTCTATGTTATTTTTGTTTTTCATGGTATCAGATCTCAACTTGTAACAGCTCCAAAAGATCTTGTGAAGTATTTTTCTCCAGAGACAAGGAAAAGAAAGTTGACCCAGTTGCCAAAGAAACCATAGCAAGCCAAGTCAGGCTTCCCTTATCATAATGGTCAAGTTTCAACCCTGAGAAAGGGTGTTGAAGGGAGTACGGACTTTCTAAGTTGAAGAAAGGGGATTTCTGAGGACGATTAATATATTCAATTTAAGAGGGAGCACGTTAGAGCTAGCCCAAGTTTTCTCATCAAAATTGTTGAACTAAGAAGGGTCTCCCGAAGAGGTTGAAGTCAAGTAGCAAGATGACTACAAATATCAGATATGAGGATAGATTTGATGGTGACTCCAACTATGTAAAGTGGAAGCATCGAATGAAGAATTCCCTTCAAGAAAGTAAGGTACGGGGTATTGTTGAGAAGAAAACCACAATCCCCACTCATCCTAAAGACAAGGAATTGCATTATTCTCTAGAAATCATAGATCAAAGGATCCTCCTAGATGGGGTGAAGGATCATTGCATACCAAATATTAGTGAGAAACAACCAACTCATAAAATGTGGTCACATATGAAGGGGTTGTTTGAGGCTAAACATGCGAGCAAAATCATGGCTCTTAAGGAGAGACTTCAACACACTAATATGACTAAAGGGTAAGGTGTTGCAACCTATCTCACCAAATTGAAATAGCTACTAGATGAACTCCTTGAAGTGGGAGTAAAGATATCCCCAACTGAGATAGTTCGATCAGCCTTAAGGAGCTTCCCCAAGGAGTGGGATCCTTTTATTGCATGAGTAGTGGCTAGATGAAATCTTCTAGATTGGGACAGGTTATGGAATGATTATTGACAAGAAGAGATCAAAAGAGGCAAGGATGTGGATGAGGATTAAGAGGAGGATAATATTTCTTTCACCTCCAAGAGGGGAGCAAGAGGTATAAGAGGAACAACCTTTAGAGGAGGCAGCACAACTGGTAGGACAAAGAAGGACCTCTCACATGTCTAATTCTATGTGTGTGGAGAGATAGGGAATTATGCCATCTAGTTATCTCAATCCAAGAAGGGCTATGGAGAAAAAGGGAAAATAAAGGAGGTAGAAGCCTCAGCTAAATTTGAGGACAAGGATGAGGAAGAAGAGAAGCAATTAGCTGATAGCTCGTGAGTTCTCAAGAATGTTTCGAGACAAATATAATTTGTTTCTAGACATAGAAAATAGGCCTAAGGAAGGGTGGTACATAGATATTGGTGCCACATGTCATATGACAGGTGAAATACTTTCGCTTTAGGATTTTATAGCACAATACTCAGGTTTTGTGAGGTGTGGTGTGCACTCTAGCATGGTGGCATTCCGAGGAAAATAGGTGGTATCACTACAGATAGGATCAAGAAGGATTCTAAGAGTTCCATGTGTACTTTATGTACCAGGTATGAGAGTTAGTGTAATCTCAATCTCATCCTTGGAGTATCAAGGCTATGGTGTCAACTTCTTTGGTTGTGGTGTGCATATTCACTTTGTTAGAGGTCAAGCACCAAGACCACCTGTGATGATAGGCATCAATGAGGTTCATTTGTACAATCTATGGGGAAAACCTATCTACAACTTCAAGGATGGAAGTGATGAGACAATTGTATCACACTTAAGAGAGAAGGAAGTTATACTCAGAAGGACCAATTGGTGGGAGTGGAATTCATTGGAGGAGTGGGGATACTCAGATGGTCTTAGTGTAGGTGAAAGTATGAGCTACATAGCAAAGCAAATTGAATATCGAGACTTAGAAAGGATGGGTCATTCAAATTCAGAGGAAGATACTCACAGTGATGTAAATCATGGAGGAGGAAGATCCAATGGTAGTATCTCCCTTGCTAAGAGGGAATGTTAGATTATGTAGCTTGGGTGGGTACTTCCACACTAGGGGTGTCTAGTAGTGTGGAAGGGGCCCACTTTATGACTAGAAAAAAACATATTGGTGGGGATCACTTAAGTCAACATGAGATTAAGTCACAGTCTTTAGATGTGACTGAAGTTGTCTCAGTGGTTGATTAAGCCCCCACCATCATATCTAGATATTGGGAAGAATATATAAGGGACATAAATGCATGAGAGAGAGGTTAATGTTATAATATATCTAGAGAGCCTCATTTATCATTTGATCTCAAGAGAGAAGCCAACTGACTAAGTGAGAAAGGATCTTCCAAGGAGATCGTGCGACTAGTTGAAGTGAACCAGAGAAGAGAGTTGAGCAGGGTAAAGTGATAAGTCGAGTAAGGGCATCAGAGTGTCCAAGTAAGCACAAGAAGAAGCCAATTTGAGGAAACCAAGGGTATATTGGGTCTGGGAAAGAGCCCAAGAATATTTCCTGCACAAAAATCACAATAACCCACAACAAGCATCCGAGAGGTCATACAATTCGTACGGATTAAGGTTGAGAAAGGTTCGTACTTGGAGAAGATTAAAAGAGATGGGTTGTATCCGTGTGTTTGAGAGAAAGAGAGGCGAAGATATGTTGGAATAAATCTCAGAGTGACCACCTACAGCCAGAAAAGAAGAACCCGAGTTGTACTATGAGTTTCGTACAATGGTACAGATGCCCAATAAAAGAATCCTAGATCTGTATGGAATTGTACAGACTATACACCCTTCCAATATAACTGTTTTTTTATATGCATCTTAGACTGAAGCTTTAAATAATATTTTTCCAAAGGAGCGGGATTTCCAAACAATTGTTTTTACAATCTTTTGTGTAGTTTTTCTTGCTATTATTTTGTAAATGATTATTAGATGAAATGTGTGTTTTCAGTCAAGTTACTTTTATCTGAAATTTACAGTGTCTGCATATATGTCTATGTTGTTTTTCACAATCAAATTTAATAAATACTTGCACCTAGAGAATGAAAGAGAAGAAAGCGGACCAGAAAAATCACTGTGAATAAGATGCAAAGGGGTCAAGGTGTGTCAAGAGGCACGCTTTTCAAAAGTTTCCCAATGATGTCTGTCGAGAACACAACTGACACAAACACCATATCGTCAAAAAACAAGAATAAGACAAATAACCATGTGCTTATTACATAGTTTTTGCAGTGAGTGATAGTTTAGATGACCAAAACGGTCATGCCAAAGTTTTCTCAAGTCATCGCTTTGAGAAACAAAAACTAATGGAAAAGATGATGACCCAAAGTTTTCAAAGTTCTACAACCTCATAAGATCATCAACAATTCTAGTTGCTAGGACATGCTTAGGATCTTTTAAATTCTTGATTACAACTTGGTGAGGTGAAAAATCTACGGTTCTATCTTTACCTGAATGAGTGCTCTGATACACTGATAGAAGGTTGTATGAAAGACTTGGAACACATAATACATCATTGAAATGACCATTATTTACCTGATTTGTTACAAACCCTACAACACTAAGATATCTATCATCACCAACAAATATTTTATTGGTGTTACATTCATTAAGAGCATAAAAAGATGGATTTATCCTTAGCCATATGATAATATACTCCAAAATCAATAATCCACTCATCATAAGAAGAAGTAGAAGTTGCATTAAAGGAGAAACCAAAAGAAAAAAGTGTGTGTCCATGAGAAGAAGAAGAATCAATATCAATTTCATTTTTCTTCAATGTTGCTTCTATGGCTTCCATATTTTTTAAACATTTAGACTCCACATCACCATCTTTCCCACAAAATTTGCAATGTATCTCAGTCTTCTTACTTTTTTATTTTTCTCCTTTGACACCAATAGGAGAAGAAGTTGGAAGAGAGGGTTTGAGACCTTTTTTTTTTCTTGTTGTTGTGGCAAGTATGTTGATTCTTGGGATTCTTGAATTTATCTTTTTGCTGGGCCAATAAGGCTTTGTTGGATTTACCTGCAGTGTTGATCAATCCAAATTGCACAAGATTAAATCTTTCTCTCGAATAATAGCATTGCAAAAGGAATCAAGAGCGAATAAGCACTCCCTAGAGCTTCTATGGTGGCATAAAAGGTAGATACAAAGACATAATATTCATTACCAAGCTTAGCAAGAATAACATATATACATTGGTCTTCCTCCAGATCTAGTTTGCAGTCTATACATAAAAGTATAAGTGTTTTTAACTTAGATAAGTAATCTTCAATGCAAGAAAATCATTGAGACTTAAAGTCATTAATTAATTTTATAATTGATGAACTTGAATAATAATGTGTTTACCTAACACAGCTTAAAGTTTTTCCCAATCTGCATTAGCGCATCAATTCAATGAAGGTGAAACCTTAAATTAGGAGAGATGGACATTTTGATCACTCCATATGATTCATCACTCTTGCTATCCAATTTGACTTTATTTTCATCATCAAAGGGTTCTTGTTCTTTTTCCAATATAATATGATACAATCCTTTACTTCTTAGTACATCCTCTAAATGGGATTTCCATGGGAAGTAGTTGGTACTGGTAAGCAAAAGATCACTAGGAGAACTCATATTAAAATATGTAGAGGAATATGGATTTAAAGGTTAAAAATGATGGTCTGGATAGAGATCTCTCAAAAAAATAGGCTACTTAAAAAAAAATAACGGCACTAAAAACAGACTTTGGATGTGAAAGTTATGCTCTTTTGAAAAAAGACATAAACGATAACCAAAGAGTCATGTGGCAAGTAGAAGTTGGTCCATGTGGTGATTTTCTTCCTTGTGTAACTTTTCCTATAAGCTCACTTTTAAATAAGTATGAACTGGCCCACTTTTATAGAATAAGCAAGAATCACTTTTACAATAAAGTTATTTTGTAAATTAAAGTTGCATGCAAAAAGTAACTTTAAAAATAAATACTAAATCTAATTTATAGTGATTTAATTTAAGAGACTTGAACTCAAGACCTATTATTTAATAAAACAACCTTAAACCAAGTGAGCTAGTGCAAAACACATTATAGTCATAAGAAGGAGGATGGGGGGTGTTATTGTTGTGGAAGACAACCTTAAAGTGTGTGCCGAAAAAATACTTATTTTCATGTTCACACACACACAAAAAAAAAAATCGCTTCTCGACAACAACAAGGAGTTAGATCTCGGTTAGCTTACCTGGAAAATACAATTTTTATCTTTGTTTCTAATTTACCGAGATCGCACAGAGTGCACGACAAATATCATAAATAGACAAGAAAACACTTTCGACTATGTTCCTGATTTTTCAAGATCACACAGAGAACGGGGAAAAGAGCATACGCAAATCAGAAAGAGTAGCAACCCAGAAACAAAAAAACAGAAAACCAAAATATTATCTCTGTAAAAAGTTAAAAGGGGCATATCCAAGCTTTATACCTCCATATCTGACTGAAATGGTCATATCTTGGGTAAACATAAACCTTTTCAAGTGAAACAAAAATCAATCCTAACTGAAATGAGCACTCCAAATGAAATGGAATATTCCCCTTAGCCCAAAAATGTACATAAATAGAAGAAACCATAGATGCAACAACATGGCTTCAAGATCTCAATATACAATGGGAGTGGGTCTTCAAACATGCTCTGATACCATGTTAGACAACATAGGTATTACAACAAAGGATGAACACCTTTAGTAACCACTCACACAACTAGATTACATATCAACACACCATTTTTTTTTATGTGGTAAAATCCTTATGGGGAAACGTCCACAATCCTAGCCAATGTGGCCACTTGAGACAATTTATCAATGCAAAATAAAATATATTATAGAGAGTTATACACATTTGATCATCAACAAATGACCCTCCATGCTCTTTGAATATAGATCATGGACCAATCTGGTATTAAGCCACAGATCAATGTAGTCATTATGATCGAGGAGAATATGAGTTGTCNGTGTCAACCAACCAATACCATTATAACACATGGATAGAATTTATTTCACTGAAATAGGAAAATGAAACTGAATCCAGTCCATTTTTTTCTCTTATTTTATGGGTGAACGACGGGAATTGAACCTGCGCATGGTGGATTCACAATCCACTGCCTTGGTCCACTTGGCTACATCCACCCCGGAAAAACAAACCAATTGTCTCTATCTACAGTCATTTCTTCTTGGAAGAAATGACGAGGCTAACGTTTGTATGTGGGTCGGCGACCTCTTACAAGGGATCAAAGCAAGATCGATGACTAATTCCCAACCAACTATTGAACAAATTTTTCGATCGTGGACCTATGTCAAATGTCTATTGGTAATATTTGACATGAATCAAGTATGAGAGAAAAAATGTGATTGGATCCCGAACTACTCAATTTCATATCTGAGTCTATACTAATATTATAGAATGAATATGTTGATGATCTTTATTCAACATCCATGGCTGAATGGTTAAAGTGCCCAACTCATAATTGGTGAACTTACGGGTTCAATTCCTGCTGGATGCAGGAGAACTGCACATATCCATTATTTATGGAATGGGAAGAAGGATGAAGAATAACAACAAACATTTGAACAGTACCAACCCTTTCATTTTATTGAAAGGTTTGGTACTGTTCAGTTAAGC
>SNQJ01S0058991.1:100383-117392 GCA_010110895.2 Picea sitchensis
GGGGCCCACATGACTTTTGGCGCTTCATCTCCTAGGGTTAGGTTTTTGGATGCCTAGGAATTTTGGCATTCCCGTCTATTCTAAAAAGGCCTTTCGAGCCTCATTGTAATCATCTTCTTGCGAATGCGAGTAACCGTCACATCTCTTCTCAGAGATAAGCTACCAGCGCCTTAGCTAGTTTATTTACATTTTGTCCGTAAGCATATTTCAGTCATTTGTTATTAATGGAATGAAGTCTTATTTCCGCTGCATCTCTGTGTTTATGTGTATTTATGTATTTCATTGTGTTCCTACATAAATCCGGATCATTGACTCTATTTTCATCATCAAAGGGATCTCGTTCTTTTTCCAAGATAATCCGGTACAATCCTGTACTTCTTAGTACATCCTCTAAATGAGATTTCCATGAGAAGTAGTTGGTACTGGTAAGAAAAAGATCACTAGGAGAATCCATCTTAAAATATGTAAATAATATGGATTTAAATGTTGAAACTGATGTGGTTTGGATGGAGATCTCTCCAAAAAAAGGGTTATTTAAAAAAATGGCACTTAAAACAAACTTCGAATGTGAAAGTTATGCCATTTTGAAAAAAGACATAAATGATAAACAAAGAACCACGTGGAAAATAGAAGTTGGTTCAAGTGGTGATGTTCATCCTTATTTAACTTTGCCTATAAGCTCACTTTTAAATAAGTATGAAGTGACCCACTTTAATAGAATAAGTGGGAATCAATTTTACAATGAAGTTACTTTGTAAATTAAAGTTGCATGCAAAAAGTAACTAAAAATATAAATATTATTTAGCTACTTCATAGGGATTTATTGTTAAGAGACTTGAACTCAAGAACTCTTATTTAATATAACAACTTTCAACCAAGTAATCTGGTGAAAAACACATTATAGTTTTAAGAAGGAGGATGGGGGGTGTTGTTGCTGTGGAAGGCAACCTTGAAGTGCACGCTAAAAATAATACTTATTTTTATGTTCATACACACAAAAAAATTTCTTCTCAACAACAACAAGGGGTTAGATCTCGGTTAGCTTACTTGGAAAATGCAATTTTTCTAGATCTGTTTCTAATTTATCGAGATCGCACGGAGCACACGACAAAGAATATACACAAACTCTAAATTTTCGAGATCGCACAGAGCACGAGGAAAAGAGCATACACAAACCGGAAATAGTAGCAACCCAGAAAAAAATAAATAGAAAACCAAAATATTATCTCTGTAAAAAGTTAAAAGGGGCGTATTCAGGCTTTATACCTCCAGATCTTACTGAAATGGTCATATCTTGGGTAAACAGAAACCTTTTTGACTGAAACAAAAAACAATCCTAATTGAAATGAGCACTCCAAATGCAATGGAATATTCCTCTCAGCCTGAAATTGTACATAAATAGAATAAACCATAGATGCAACAACATGGCTTCAAGATCTTAATCTACAATGGGAGCGTGTCTTCAAACATTCTCTGATACCATGTTCAACAACATAGGTATTCCAACAAAGGATGAACACCTTTAGTAACCACTCACACAACTAAATCACATATCAACACACTAATGTTCTTATGTGGTAAAACCCTTGCGGGGAAACATCCACAGCCCCAACCAACGTGACCAATTGACACAATTTATTAATGCAAAATAAAATATATTATAGAGAGTTACTCACAATCAATCATCAATAAATGACCCTCCATTTTATTTAAATATAGATCACAGACCAATCAAGTATTAATCCATGGATCAATGTAGTCATTATGATCGAGGAGAATATGAGTCGTTGGATCACTCTATGTCGAAAAAATATTGTGAATGTTGGATTATAAATGCATACTAAATAAATACACTTTAACCTAATGAAACATTGGACCATGTTGATCTTAAATAACTCCTAAGTGTCTAAATATCCTAACATATGGTAGGTAGGACCTACTCCTCCTCTTGATCCAACATGGAAGGATTATACAGTTTCATATTCTCCACATTCAATATTGAGTAATTGTGCATGTATGGGGGTAGGCTTAGTCTATAGGTTTTATCTCCCACCTTCTCCAATATCTCGAAAGGGACATACCACAGAGCCTTGATATTCTTACCAGAACCTTGTAATCTTTCCTTGTTTAGGTGTAACCAAACCCTGTCTCCCACTTTGAATGACTTCTCAGTTATGTGTTGATCATGTCTAGCCTTACACTTTTCCCATGACTTCTTCAACATATATTGTACTTGCAAATGGATCTTCCTAATCTTCTCAACAATTTTTTATTCTCTCAATGCATCTCCTATGACATCTTCCCTCACTCCTCCTTGCTATCCATAAACAACATCTAAGGGCGAAAGTAGAAAATAACCAAAGCGAGTTTTAAAAGGGGACTTACTGGTAGAAGTATGGAATGTTTTTTTATAAGAGTGTTAAATATAGATCAAATTTGATTATAGGTCTTATGATGCTTTTGATTGTAACCCCTCAAAATATGCACCAAAGTCCTATCGAATACTTCTATCTTCCCATTTGTTTGTGGATGGAATTTTGTAGATCTCTTCAACTTAGTTTATCTTCTCCCAAACTGTAGTCCAAAAGGAACTAAGAAATCTAGTATCCATGTCTAAGATGATGCTCCTTGGTATCCCCAAGTGCACCCAAACTTGTTCACAGAACATGTTTTTCGTTTATTTTCCTTTGATGGTATTTTTACAAGGAATAAGAATGCGCATCCTGTTCAACCTGTCAATTACCACAAAAAAATAGTCATGCCCCTTCCTGGTTGTTGGTAAACCTCCTACAAAATCCATGGAAATGCTTTCCCAAGGTCAAGTGGGTATAGGTAAGGGATGGTATAGACCTTTCTTTCTATTATTGGGCTTGTTGGTACAACAAAATATGCATCATTTGTTGGATAAATTCAACAGTATATGTAAGGTTCAAGGTGGAAGTGATAAAGGATTAACATTTGGACAAGGAACCACCAACTTGGGGATAGTTTCTAGGAAACTATTAGTGTTGACCAAGTCTTTGGAGCTACATGAATCTCTACCATTAATCATATTTTAGATCAACAGTAGGGGAAAAATCTTGGGGAAAGCTACGTGGAAGTTAGTGTTATGTGATAGCAGCGAAATGTGATAGGTGGCACACTCCTAGTGCTATATTTTTAAATTAGTGGACTAGTATGGAGGGGTCTAATAGACTCACAAAGATCTATGTCATGAATTAGAATTTAGATCCATGGATGGAATTTAACTTGCCATGAAAGTGATCATGAGTTAGCACCTTTAGGGCTAGTAAGAATGGGACATTTGGTAGTTTCTAAGTGGTGCAATTTACAAATTTGCGCTCACGAGGATGGAGGTCCTTTGGACTCTAGGTGGTCACATTCATTGGATGGATTTGAGGTCCATGGTAGTGATTTCACCTATGGTAAAGCTAACCAAGACTTACCCTAAAGGAGCAAAACCCCACATCCAATTACATGTTTCCATGTGATAGGTCCCACAAGGCCAATAAGGCCTAAAGAAATAAAAGAAAAGGAATAAAAAGAAAAAAGTAATGAAAGGAAATAAAAGGGAAAGATAAAGAAAAAGGTAATGAAGGAAAGAAAGGAAATAAAATAAAGAAAGGAGATTACCTTTGGCCGTGAATGAAGAAAAGAAACTAGGTACCATAACATCAATAATAAATGGGCTAGGTACACAAAATTGTATAGATAATCCTTCAATGAGGGATTTTGCAGGTTGACTATAAAGGCAAGGTGGCTTAGAAGAATAATTTTTTCATTTCAATGCCTTCACGACAAAGGGAGGCATATTGGTACATGATAGTTACATAGATTAATGTTATTGTATGGATTGGGAACACATCATTTTTGTTAGAAATTTACAAAAACTTTTACTTTACCTATCATTCATATCGTTATCTTAATCATACCTTTCCAACCTCATATCTTCAAGTCACTAGATAAGTGTTACATAGACAAAATCCACTCATGTCTATATCATAGCATCATCTTTCTCATTATACTTCCTCATTCAAATGCAATGGCATATGCTTATCGTCATGCAAAAATAATATAAATCATACATGTCATCATATGCATTACAATCACAATTCAAGTTATATCTTTATAATCATCCATGTATAATGAAACTAAATGATACATGAATTTCCGTTACATCTCTTATAATCATAACACAAATCATGCATACCTAATCATCATTACATATTAAACCATACATGTGTTATCATTGCATGACTTACTACCATAACATAAACCATATTGTTGGGATATTTCAACACTAGGAGTTAGGTTATGTTTAACTTGGTCCAAAGTGGTTTTATGTTAAATTGTGCTTTTAGTGTGTTTCTTTAGAGTTCTTTTATACTTTAGTAACATGACAATCACAATCATGACTTACATATGAGTGATCTAACAAATCAAGCATCTCCTCAATATTAACAACACTTGACCCATGGCTTAGCACTCAATTGGTCCATCATCTCTATTTAAAGAGCATGGAAGGTCGCAATCATGGCTTACACATGAGTGATCTGACAAGGCCAAACATCTCTTAAATTACTATTAAATCCATGGATTAACACCCAATTGGTCCATCATCTCTATTTAAAGAGCATGAAGGGTTATTTGTCGATGATAGATAATGTGAGAGATGTTATTGTAACATATTTTCTTCATCAATTAGTTTCCTAAGTGTCATGGATCGTTTTCCTCATTGAAATTATTAACCATGTAAATCATGGTGTTTTGATATTTGATATGTATGTGTATGTGTTCAACCTATGTTGATATACCCTATTTTCAAACATGGTATTAGAGCTACTATAAAGACTTGCTCTTATTGTTGATTGACAACTTGATCCTTTGTCATTGCATGCAATAAGGGCCTTTTGTGTTTTGTGATTTACAAGTCTATTACACCTGGAGGATCATTTCCAACTACAAACACATTTCGTTCCATCCAAAAAGGTTTCCGCTTCTCCAAGATATGGTCACTTCTCTACAATGATTCGATAAAAGCAATAACAAAATTTATTTATAAAGTTTTGATTTAATATTTTTCTTCTTTTGTTCTAAGTCATTTAAAACACTTTTGAGATTTTTTTAATTTTCCATTGTTGATATATGTATCCTCTTTTCTCTACACTTCGAGCAAAATTGATGAATTAGAAAAAAATCTACCAGTTTGGGGCCCATCTTGTTACATTACTTTTCTAACCAAATACTAATAATTCAAACTTCGTTTTAAGTTACTTGGTAATATCTTTGTTTTCCTTTCGAAGCCTTGTTTTGTTGGCCTCTATGTGCAAAATCTCAATATTTGAGCATAAGTCTCCCCTCAATCTATGTGTGGGCCAAGCTCCACTTGTTTGTGAGTGCCAAGTTCCCTTCTATGTTGGGATTTTTTGTTCTTAAAATATAAACTTCCCCTTTCTCAACCTCACATGCAACAAGCTACCTCATATGTTTTATGTTGTGTGGTTTTCTATGGGTGCCCTTTTTTTAAGAAGAGGAGGGCTCCTCACCCTGGAGAACCCACTACTTTGGGTGTTATCCAACATAACCACCCACCCTTTGGTAATGACACTTTCCTCCAATTTATTTTAATTGATCTCTCCTTTTTGAGGTATAAAAATAAAGACAAGAAGAATCCATGGTGTTTCCAAAAACCACAATGAACTCGAAGAGCCTCCTTATCTAAACTGACTAGTGAAAGAACACACAAATATAATGATTTTATAATCTTGGAAAATAATAAAAAGAGAATAGTAATGCACATTAAAGCTAGGAAAATAATAAAAAGAGAATAGTAATCCACATTACTTCCAAACTTGTCACCTTTAATGTTGATAGCTTGCATGTATTGAGACAAGATCTGCATAATCCTACATCTAAGCTCACACCTTGAGGGACTTATACCAAACTAATGGGAGTAAGGCAAATTCAATTAGGAATGATAGATGAAGGAACAGAGAGAACAAATGCATCTTCGAATGTTCCAAAGGATTTTGATGATGGGACATGAGGAGTGAGGGAATTTCCACCTTTTAACACAGGGTTTCGAGGTGGGGTGTGAAATCACCTTGTTTTCCTTGCCAATGTTAAACACTACCATATAAACCTTGTTGCTTAACCTGATGGGATGAAGCATAAAGGAAAAAAATCTCCCCTCGACTTAAAGAGTATGATTCATTCACAATGAAGAGCTCTAATGTTCACCATAGCCTCTACATGAGTGTTAAGGTCTCTTTTGACATGGATGAAGGAAACTCTCATGAAGCATTAAATACATGGGTTTATGTGCTTAGCTATTCTTGTAATTCTGAGAGATGAAAAAGTTATTCCTCACACGAGGATTCTAATGATAGACATGAAGTCTAAAATAATCCTTTTGGGTTTCTCAATATAGTACTTCAAAACATAAAATCTCTTGCTAAACTTCTAAGACATCAACTTGAGAAGCATGTCACAACCTCCTAATTTTCTTCATAATTATGACAAGCATGTCACAACCTCCGAATTTCCTTCATAATTTTTAATAATCCCTACACCTATCACCCCTCAAAATTTGGCTTTCTTACATTAATTTGTCTTTCTTACTTGTAGTTCACGACTTGACTTGGTTACAACTCGTAAGGTCATGGAAAAGGGTGGGAAAATGTCAAAGACGCGTTAAATGCAATATATATTTAAAAAAAATTGTCCTCAAAGAGGAGCTCAGTCATCATCGTGAGCAAGCTACCAAATAAACTTCACCGTGCTGACATCAAATATATTTGAATTTGAAGGATTATTAGAATTTTTTAATGGTTGTATTTAGAAATCAAAATCAATTATATTTTTCAATTAAAATGTCAAACAAATACACAAGATCTAAACGTTCTACTTGTCGTATAATTACAGACGATCCACCTCAGATATCATCTCTTTGAAAACCTCTCGGATGTCACTACCATCTGATCTGATTATGGTATTTATGGTCTTATCATATTAAAAATATATATCTAATTAACATATTAATAAAAAAAACAATAATATCATCCAAAGGTTTATTATAATAATATATCTAATGGTATTTACGTATTAAAAATATATCTTATTAACATATTAATAAAAAACAATAATATCATCCAAAGGTTTATTATAATAGTATATCTAATGGTATTTACGTTATCTCTATTATAAAGTCAATTAAAGCCATCTCTATGACAAAGTCAATTCAATTAAAGGTATCCAACTGTTTTTAGAAAGTTCTACAATTAATTTTAAAATTTGTATAATGTAGTTAGAAAGTTCTACAATGAATTTAACAAAATTTTAAGACACTTCATTTTTAAAGTTCTACAATTAATTTTATTACAATGAATTTTAAAATTTGTATAATGTAGTGAGTATAGTTTAAATTTTTTAATATTTTAGTTATTTATTCTTATTGTTGGATGAAATGTTCACGGTAAAAATTGAACATTTCAAAACAAATTTTTAAAACACTTCATATATTTTTAAAAAGTTCTACAATTAATTTTAAAATTTGTATAATGTAGCAAGAAAGTTCTACAATGAGTTTTACAATGAATTTCAAAATTGTAAATTTGCATTATTACAATCCTATTTTTTCATACTAGATCATATAAATATATTATTGATGCAAAGAAATTAACAAGATAAACCTTGGCAAAACAGTTGTCATTACCTATTAGGTTTTACTAATGTAGAATGGGTATCTTTTTTTCCATCCACATTGGGAGGTGTCCACCAAACTCCCAACTCGATATCCCATTTCTTTAAAGAAAAATCTAAATACCTGCAAGATTCCATGATTCGACCTAAGGAAGAACAAACCTCGCTCGGGCCAATCGACTTACCTGATGTTGGCCTAAGATAAGTACTCTATTTATAAGCGAAGGAGGAATACAAACATACCACCCATCTAGTATCTTCATCATCTTATTTGTATGCCTCTCCAGATATCTTCATCATCTTATTTGTGTGTGTGCACCCGATATCAATGGCTTCCTCCTCTATCTCCACCGCTTTGTCTTAAAGGAGGAGGCTCAAGAATTCCTTATAGTTGCGGTTGTATGACTCTCACACAATCACACACAAGAATCAGAACACAAGACACGAGATGCTACTCTAAAAACTTAATTCTTTCATTGATTCTCAAGCGGTAGTTAAATACACAAAAACTTGCTAACAATAAGACTCACAAAGATAGCTCATGTAGAACTAACTCAAACTCTACTAGACTCTAAAATTAAGAATTTCCTAAAATATCTAATGCATGACTAATTGGAACTCTTCTATTGTCTAAATTCAAAACTTTCAAAAAAATGTAACGGGAGTAATTATTTTCTAACACTCCCCCTTAATTACTACCACTAAATGCTTTAGTGTTTACAACACCTAAATTTTGTCTATGAAACTCAAACACATCTTTTTCCAATGGCTTTGTAAACATGTCAGCCAATTAGTCTTTTGATCTACAAGATTTCAGGTAGATTTCTCCATTGTTTACAAGTTCTCTAATAAAATGATATCTAGTATCAATATGCTTATTTTTCTGATGGAAAACATGATTCTTTGATATAGCTATTGTTGAGCTATTATCGCAATACACTTGAGTCGGTCCTTCTTATCCTTGTAGAAGATCACCTAATAGTCTACGTAGCTAAATTGCTTGACGTGTTGTTGTTGTGGCTACTACATACTCATCTTCTACTGATGAAATCATCACAATGGGTTGCTTCTTGGATGCCCATGAAATCACACCTGAACCAAGATGGAACACATATGTTGAAGTACTCTTCATGTCATCAAGACTACTTGCGAAATCATTATCAGTGTATCTGACCAAAAAATCATTACTAGTGCTGGAATATAATATGTCATATCGTGTTGTTCCAACGATATATCTCAAAATTATTTTTCCAACTTGCTAATGTGTATTGTTTGGAGACTCCATGAACCTGGAATTCAAACTAGCATCATACATAATGTCTGGCCTAGTGTCAGTGACGAACATAAGACTTCTAACCAATCTCTTGAATAGAGTTGGATCTACATTGGATCCCACATCCTCTTTACTAAGCTTTGTCCCTGATGCAATTTGAGTTGGTGATGGTTTACAATTCATCATCGGGTAAATTCATGGAGGTGGGTAACACTTTCGTGACAATCGGATCTCCAAAATTCCGAAAAACATTTTTTCGGTCGAACTAATATTTTTTTCATCCGAAAGTTCTATTTTTTCGGTCGAAATATGTTTCGGCTGAACCTTTGAACGTCAAATTGAACGGTACTGTGACGACGCCCTCAATTTTCGTGTACAATTTTAGTCGGATGGATTTTTTTCATTCGGTAACATCTTTTTGGCTGAAAGATATTCTAACCGAAAAGCTATTTCGGACAAAAGAATGTTTCGGCCGAAATATTATTTCGGACGAAACATTCTTTTGGCCGAAATACTATTTCGGTCGAAACATTCTTTCGGTCGAAAAGATGTTTATATAATTACTGCACATCATTATTGCTTCAGTTTTTCTGACTTCTTGGCGAGTGACTGACTGTGTGTTTGCGCGGTAGTGAGTGACTTAGTGTGTTGGCACGATTGTTGGTCGAGTGACGAGTGACTGTTAGTGTGAGTGGCGAGTGACTATTAGTGTGAGGGACTGAGTGTGTTGGCACAGTTGTTGGCCGCGGTCGTGTTGGCACAGTCGTGTTTGGTGCGGTCGTGTTGGCTACAGGCGGGAGGACAGGCGGTCTGGCGGCCGGAGCTGCGGAGAGCTGCAGGTAAGTTTCTTTTAATTTAGGTTTAATTAAATTAAGTTTCTTTTAATTCAAGTAAATAAATTTAATTTTTGTAAATTAAATCAAAGTAATTTAATTTAATTAAATTTCTGTAAATTAAATTTAAGTCTTTGATTGTGACTTGGCCGCGGGGGGGCAACCCTGTGGCCAAGTCGTGGGCATGCCATATACAAATTACAGTTTAAATCAACATATATAACGCCATGTGGTATATGCGTGTTGGTGGGATGTTTGTTGCCTACTCTCCAACGCTATCCTCCATCTGTCTTTTGGCCAAGTCAACCTTTTTTATGGATTTGATAAATGATTCTCATAACATGGACCACCCTACACACAGATTTATGTCAATCATACCGTTTAAACAAAGGATGAGTAAACTATTCTAGTAATTAGTCACACATAGTACATGATTTTAAACCATTGTCTATTATGGTATCTGGAATATAAGCATATCCATAATTAGAAATACTTGTTAGTTTACATTTTAAATACATTACAGTTCAAATTACAGTTTAAATACATTTTACAGTTTACAGTTTGTTTTAAACAAATTTACAGTTTGATTCAATTTTAATATATGTGCATATGTTTTCAATTTTAATATCTATGTAAATGTATAATATCTGTACATATGTTTTAATATCTATGCATATATTATAATTCAGATAATATATGTTTTTAATTTTAATATCTGTGTATATGTTATAATATTGTAATATGTTATAACATATTACTATAACATATTGCATTGTAATATGTTATGACATATTACATTGTAATATATTATGAAGAATCTGCATTAAATGCATTTTAAATACATTACAGTTTAAATACATTTTACAGTTTGTTTTCAATTTTAATATCTGTGCATCTGTATAATATCCATACATATGTTTTCATATATATTCTTATGTTATAATTCAGATAATATATGTTTTCAATTTTAATATATGTGCATATGTATAATATTCGTACATATGTTTTAATATATATTCTTATGTTATAATTCGGATAATATATGTTTTCAACTTTAATATTTGTGCATATGTTATAACATTGTAATATGTTATAACATATTGTAGTATATTATAACAATGTAATATGTTATAACATACTGTAGTATATTATAACAATGTAATATGTTATAACATATTACATTGTAATATGTTATGAAGAGTATGCATTAATATAGAACTCAATAAATAGAAACAAACTTTGAAACATAGGCAATATATTCGATGAAGTCATTCCCTCAACCTTCATAATAGATACACCGAAATATGTAACAGTCAGTTTGCATTGATAGCAAAATTGATAAAAGACGTTAATATTTCATGTCAAAGCTTCATTTACAAAGCTAGAAGAAAGAACAATTTTAAATACATTTTGCAGTTTACATTTTACATTTTATAGTTTGTTTATACAAATTTACAGTTTGTTTTCAATTTTAATATCTGTTCATATGTATAATATATGTACATATGTTTGAATATCTATGCATATGTTATAATTCAATTAATATCTATTTTCAATTTTAATATCTGTGCATATGTTATAACATATTACTATAACATATTACATTGTAATATTTTATGAAGAATCTGCATTAATATAACACTCAACAAATAGAAACAAACTTTGAAACATAGGCAGTATATTCATTGTAGTCATTCCCTCAACCTCCAGAATAGATACACCGAAATATATAACAGTCACTTTGCATTGATAACGAAATTGATAAAATACATCAATATTTCATGTCAAAGCCTCATTTACAAATCTAGAAGAAAGAACAATTTTAAAATCTACAAAATATCACGTACAATAGATAGAAATAAACCTTGAAACACGAGGAAAATGTCCACTGCAATTATTCCCACAACTAAAATATGTTATAGTACTTTTCACTGTAACAAAAAGACACAAGCAGTGAACATTTAATGTCAATGTCTCATTTACAAAATGATAAAAAATAACAAATTTAAATCCAAATTTCTAACTCCAATGCCATGGATTGAGATACCAATTACAATTCCTCCAAAAGTCAATCTAGCTTCCATTTTCAACAAAGAAGGGATTAAAAGTATGAAGACTTAGAAATAGAACATAATTAACAATACCCAAGAAAAATGATAAGAACACAATGGAAATATGATAGCAACAATGCAATTTGAACTTGCATCTTCATTCAAGAAAGTAAAAAATGAAATTTGAACTTGCATCTCCATTTAAAAAGTCAAACGTTTCAATGACTCTTGTGATTAGTGGCCTATACCTTAGACTCAGACTCTACACTCTTAACTATATTGTAATATTCACATAGCTCATACATGTAAGATATGAAGTTGATTCCATTGTTTTATCTCTCTCTTAATCATAGTAAGTAAAACCCATCTTTATTGGATAAGAGTATACCCTTTGAAAGACCCTTGCTAGTGATCTATTACCCTTTGTATTTACACAAGCATCTAGTTGAAGATAATGATCTACTACCCTTTGAATAAGATACTAGTTGAAGATGGTGATATATTACCATTTGTATTTACACAAGCATTGGAATCACATACAAGTGTAATGCATGTGTTCAAACTTAGTGCCATTTGTTTTTAGTGACATCCCATGTAGTTAATAAGACATATGATAAATATCACAATACGTATTGATTATGGTAAATAGGTAGCATGATATCATCTTGTTGAACCTTAAGCTAAGTTGTTCTTGTATTACTGATATCATAGTAATGGAATGACTCTATTCCCCTTGTATTACAAGTTAATATTTTTCCTTTAGTTCTTATTATATACTGCCCTTTGTAGTTAACAGTCATGTCGTTTGCTTCATGACCCCATGTTATATCTCATACAACAACCTTTAACTATAACTGGACAAATAGGGAAGAGGTTAGTAGTATCCCTATTTAATGGACTTACCTCCTTATAGTGATCATTGTTATGGTACGAGGATGAGATTCACAATATGGAATGTTATGGAATTAATGGGAAGCAATATCACTGGCTACTACATAATGAGAGATTCAAACTAGTGTAATCAATAGTTCATAATCATATATATTACTCATATCAAGAAGCTGTACTCATATTTAGTTTTGTACTAATTTCCATATTCACGTAATGAAAATCAATGGTAATAAGCTAAACTAATCCACAATCAATCATGAAGGCGAAGAATACATGTAGAAGGACACACCGGAATAACCTGACTCATATGATGGAAAGGAAATGGACCTTGGGGATCTCGACCTAAAGTCCATTTCTTCTTCATACTAGCAACAAGACTTGAATTCAATCATTGAGCAATAGGCTCAGCTTCTGAAGGACTCGTTGGTTCATAATAAAATTCTTAGAAACCCAACAACCAAAATAAAAGGTATGCTCTCTGTTCCCAATGATACAAGAAACTAAATGCCTCCAAGTCCTTCTTCAAACCCTTTCCTCTTGCATCTAGCAGGGAACCCAAGCTATGGCCTTATATGCACATGAAGTAGTAGGAGGCCTTGTCCTTATCTATAACCTTGCCAAAATAACTTTGTCCAACTTCTTTACCACCAAGCGCTTCCTCACAACTCCCTTCCAGCTTATATGGTCCTATCAAACTTGTTTTCTCACTAATTTTTATGGCCCCAACTCTATCCCTGATAAGCTTCATTTTCTTGACTCCATTCAACACCTGGAACCCCATAATCAATAATGATCATTGACTTATTGGTGGATACTTCAACATAATTACCTCTTTGAAAAAAAATGAAAGAGGCATAAGAAGGCTCTACCATGACTCCCAATCCTTTCTTGATAACATCCAATTACTCAACCATCAATGACATTCACACTTAAAACAACTGTAGAAGAGGCCAAAACCAGGTGGCTTCAAGACTTCATCATTTTCTAGCCTCATAATCTTTTTTTCTAGTCGGTTTCCATCATTCAACCTTCATCCATCCCTATGTGGGATTATACCACTAGCCAATCATGCTAAATTTATACCTTCATGGAAACCCTCTCATCCCACCGTTCCTCTTTGAAAGTTTTTTTTTTAACCAGCCAAATTTCCAGAAAAACATCAAATCCTAGAGGGAAGAATGCAACCTTTATTCATTAACATCTATGTACATATTTCACCATAAAGTGAGGCATATCAAACAAAAACTATGAATATGGAACAAAGAGGAATTTGGCAATATTTTCCAGGGAAAAAAAAGAGATTGCCTCCCAGATGGAACAGGTCCAACAAACCATCATATGTGAAGGCTGCATAGAACAACTGATAAGGAAGATACGCAAATATAATCTCAAATTAATGAAAGAGAAAAACAAGAGGAGGGGAGGAAAACCTTTGATTTCTCTAAAACTAACTGGAGCTATGTGGACGGGAGGCAAACCTTGGATTGGGTTATCCTTTCCAAATGGTCATCCACTCTCTAAAAATTTCCAAAACCCTCGGTATTCTCTTAAAATTGGATATATCTAAATCCCTCGACAAGCTGAGTTGGCAAGACATTCATCATACCCTTCGCACCTTTGGCTTCTCCCTTGTCCTTCAGAATGCTCAATGCATCGTGACAACTGGTCCTTCTCAAGTATATCCTTCAATCCATGCCTCTTTACCTGTTTTCATCCATGGTTTATTCCAAAGAGATCATCAAAGTTGTCTAAAACCTCCAAAGATCCTTTGTGTGGGGTGGAACTTGCAAAGAAAAGAAATGAGATTTATTCACTTGGACACGCTCAGTCTCCCTAACCTCAAACGAGGACTCATTCTCAAAGATATAGATGTCCCCAGCTCATTCTTTGGAGCTAAAACATGATGGCATTGACTGACGTCAAATAATAATCTATGGGCCCTCCTTTGGTGCAAGAAGTACTACCCTCTCATAGAGCCTCAAGACCTGATCATGCTTTCAGGAAAATTTTCAAGCTCCTTAATATGGAACAATGTCCGGAAAAAGAAAAATATTGTCCACAGTCATTGTTTTTGGGAAGTCAAGGATGGAACCATTGCTTTATTTTGGGATGAAACATGGAAACAACATCCTCCTTTCCACCACAATATGGTAATTCTTTCGAATGGACATGAGTAGAATTTTCAACTTCTTCTTCTATCTGGCCCCAGACATGGCTTTATGTTGCATCTTAGCTAAAAAATGTTTGATTGAATGCAAACCCAAGTAATTTGGCATTGTATCATAAAGTAATGATGTCATCGATTTAAAATTTAATTATATGACAAATTTCTTCCATCCAACCAAAATGACGTAAAGTTAATCGTTGATTTTCATGGAATGTACTCCATACCCGTTGGATGCATGAAATCTGATTTCCCATATAGACAACCGCTACTTCGTTACCAGACTTTGACCCATGTACTCTTCATATATTATGTGTTTCCATCATAGTAAGTGTTTATGAAGTTGTTGCGTTGCCTTTCCAGTTGTACTTTTGGAGCATTTCATCAACTTTATGTCCTAATATGTGCTCGTCTAAGTATTGTTTCCATTTTTGGTGGATTTACCAAGGTTATTTTTGCTTATAGTAAGAAACCAAAATATATTTGAAATGGGCATGGGTAGTGGAGTTATGCATCACCCTATTATAATTATGTCTAACATAAAGAACATTTCTATTAATTTTGTCTTATTTTCTTTTTTTTCTTCATAATTTTTGTTTGTCAATGTTGGAGATGTTAACTTGTACTTTTCTTGTGCTTAAATTTTCATGAATTTTCAAAGGATAGATATTGAGGCGAGATGTGAAGATGGGAGTCTCCAAACATTACTCGCAAACACTCTAGGCTATCCCAAGAAGGAATAAAATGAACCCCTTCTTCGACTGATACTTCGAGTGACCAACGACAATTTCGTCAGAAGAGATTATCAAACAAGTTTGTGAATAGATCAACTCCATAATTTTCTCAAGCAAGTGCTATGGATGAAACCTTATTAGATAGGTTTCACATTGATACTCCTACACCTGAGAATGTAGGGAATACCTCAGGACAAGAGAATATTTTTGGTATTTTTCTTTGATTTTGTTTTTGTTGTACTTTTGTGTATTTAAATTTATGTCAAGTTAAATGTTGTAATTACTTTCAAATGTGTGTGTAGACAATGAATTTAGAGCGAGGGATGCCAATGAAAGAGAGAGTGAGTATCATGAATATTCTAATGTTGGTGCAAAGGGTGAAGGTGGATTTAGGAGGTGACGTTATCAAGAAACATAAGATTACACTCCTACGTCCACCTATGCTTCAGAGGTTGGTGATGAGCTTCCCTGGAAAGGGATTACTGAAACAATGACAGTTGAACAATGCTCATGTGTTAAAAGTGGGTTGGAAAATTATTTGAAGATCTTGGATCTCCCTCAGGAGAGTAAACAAAGCTTGCAGTTTGTTTTGCATTCATTGCAAAACTTTACGGACGCATATCAAAATATGGGGCCAACCACTGACAGTTTTGTTTATTTGATGAGGCGACGAAACTCAGAGGTGATGGGCCCTAATAAATGGGACACAGTCATTGAAACCTGAAATTGACACCCCCATTACCCTATTATACTCTTCACCTATACCTTTTTGTCCTACCTAAAGCTTGAGTGAATGAAAAAAACGTTACCAATTGCCAGTAATAAGGTCATAAGGTAAAGTATGGTTAATTCATGCATTTTGTGGTTTATTGAGTTAAGGAATTAAATATTTCATGTACTAATGCTCGATTTGTCATATGTGAATCTTTGACCTCTAGATGTCTAGTGTTCTTGTACCATCTCAGCCATCCGATACCCGCACACCAAGACTGTTGTTGTCTGAATCCGGTACCAAGCACATCCAGTACTAAAATAACATCTGTTGTGATCTGGTACCAACACGCACTGTTATGATCTGGTACCAACGACCATGCACTATCATGATTCGGTACCACCTTCTGCGCCCTGTCGTGATCCGGTACCATCTCCCTGTTACGATTCGGTACTAATATGGAAGAGCCTAATGCACTAAGTTAAGTGCCATATCTCGCCTAAGTCAATTGGTGGACTTCTATTTGTTTTAGCAAGGCTATGATAAGAACAATTTGTTAATTGCCTCATCCTCATGCACTTCGTGTCATGAGGATGAAGCTAAAGATGTAACCGAATGATTAAACTTAACAACTGATTGATTTGCAAATC
>SNQJ01S0058992.1:0-24214 GCA_010110895.2 Picea sitchensis
AATAAACCAAAGGTAAGTACCAATCAGAATATCAATGAGAAGATCATGACAGTTCAAATAAAGATGGAGGAGTTTTCACGCTTACAGTCGTGAAAACTAAATCGAAATCAATTTGCAAGTGTCGCAAGAAATGAAAATATCGTTTATTTGCAAAATGTGACGACAATTTGAAGTTCAGAAGACGTAGGTGTAGGCAGCTTATAGGGCAATAGAAAAAATTGTATTGGCTTCCAACAGATCGTCAACCAACAATCATGAGTGGTCTTGTATAAATGTGATTTCAGGATATTGATCAAAGTTTTTTTTTGGGTGCATTGTAAAGAAGAATTGGAAGATATTTTGTAAATACAAATACGGATTGAAGATTCCAGATCTGGTCCAATTTGATTTATGTGTTTCTCTGTTGTTTCACATTTTTCATATATGTCTTTAATGAATACTTAACTACAATTTAGTACAACCTCTATTGTGGTGAGCAATTATTCTTGCAATTTAATCGTTTACATATTTTCCTCTGTATCGGCTATCAGTAGATATAAGACCTGCAAATGTTTTAAATTTCAATATCATATGTTTCATTTTGAGCTTTTCTTCATTATTTTCTTCTCCTGTCAACAAAGTGAGATTCCTCTTTAATTGATGCCTCACCCTGTTCGATAGATTTATGTTTTCTTTTCACTTCATACATCACCCCTTTTTCAAAATTTAACTCAGATACCAGAAATGACCTTTGATTGCGTCACACTATTAATTCAAGGTTTTTCGAGTTCTTTTTACATGTTTTGAAGAATAAATAATGACCTCTTAAAGAAAACACAGATTTTACCCTTTCTATCCCTTTCACCCATGACTGTCCTAGTCACAAGACAACCTAATATCGAACCTGGATTATCGAATCAAACGAGCATCTCTTTGAGTTTATTTAACACCATTTTACAAACAACAAACAATCGGGTTGAGTTAGAGCGCTCATGGGCAGTTATTGAAAGAGACATTAGCATCTAGGAAAACTGGGAAGCTAGACAAAGACTGTTAAGGAACCAACAATAACCCTTCTCATATAACCTACCTTTTATCCTTAGCCGTCTCTTTGTTTTTGGATGCCTTGACGATGTACTTTAGAGCCTTAAAGTACAAACTCAAGAACAACACCTAGGGAAAAAATTTCAATTTTGTCCACGACAACAATGCCAAAATGTTAGTACTTTGTAAATGTTATCCAGCTGAATAGACAAAGGACAGAGGTAATTGTTTCAACCTAGTTTAGAGTTGGGCACTAGACTACTCAACTCAGAGAGGGTTCTCTCGTGTCACTGGGTATTTCTTTGATAATCAGTGGCTAGATTTAGTTTGTTTTGGGGGTTTTTATAAAGTTGTTGACAAGGAAGGGGAGGGACACTCAAGGCTATGGAGTCAAAATTTTGAAATTGAATGAAAGCATTGACTGGCATGTAGAACTCTCCAGAGGATAAAGGCTAAATGAGGCAATGAATTTGAGTTGTAAACTGAAATTTGCAGAGTGTAAGAAGAAAGGGGAAAAACAAGTAACTGCATCAGAGCATTACAAAAATGAATTCTGAATTAGCTAGGAATAAACACATACAGTTTAAATTGCTTCAGCTGAGAGAATCAAGAGATGAATTCTGGGCTTTTAACTATCCAATTCAAGCAGAAGACAATGTAAATGGAATTAAAGAACACAGGAAATACATACAATGAGGGAAGACAAAACTCATATCACCACCATTAGAATATTTTCATAGAGACTTCAAAACCTTCTGCATATGTATTCAATTCAGCTCCAGAAAAATTACAATAGAGTTCAGAGCAACCAGAAATGTTCTCTTGCACTTCTGCCCAACTTAATTCATTTGGAACCTATAACACTTATACAATTCAAGTTCCTTCAGTGTGCAACCGGTTACAATAACTGAAATGAAACATTTCAGCTTCCAAAACTGGTTACAATGATTACAAATGATAGATTTCAGAAAAATGTTTCATGATCCCTGCAAATTCCTCTGACGCTCCAGCTCTTTCCTCTTCCATGTTCTCTTTTAAATGTCACTTATACCCTTTCAAATTTAATTCCATTTATCCATATTCTCATTAAATATTTGGGAATAATATATTTGAATAAAAATAATTCCCAAATATTTTTCTATCTCGTAGAATTAAATTTCCATAATTTAATTCATGCCCATGGTTTTTAAAACCATGTCTTGTTTTGCCCAATTCACCATTTCACTATAAAAAATATTTACTGTTACCATTTCACTGTGAAAATCATTTACTGTGTTATGTTTCTTCCAATTACCGTTTCACTGTGAAAACCATTTGCTGGTTTCTTTCCCATGGTTTTGAAAACCATGTCTTGTTTACCATCTTTGGTCAATACTTTTAATCTTCTTCTTTTACTTCCGTAAAACCTTTGGATAAAAATTATCCAAGTTTTCCTTTCACGTACATCTTCCCATTTAATTATTTTCCATGGAAATAAACATTAATCTCCTTGATTTGTAAAATTTAAATTTTACCTCTGTAAAACAATTTCACCGTGAGGAATAATTTCTTTTATTGGAAATTCCATAATCATTGTTGAACCGCACTCCTAGAAAAATTCCTCACCTAAACCATAGGATAAGTGGTTGCATTTATTATATCGAGATGGAGAAAAGTGGTTTGGAGTTTACCCACTTTTGCCCCAGATATTCACCAGGTAAAAACACGTGTCCAATCACCAAAACCACGATTTACATATAGCCCCGCCTTCACATAATTAACCTCTGCATTAATTCTATGCCATTCATGCCCATGATTTGACATGATGCCATAAATTAAATATTGGATCAAATATTAATCTAAATATTTTAATATAAAAATATTTATATTAATAATAATAAACCCCTTTTTCTATTTTCTAAGGACTTTGGGCATATGAGGCTTAACACATGACTTTGTGGATAGGATAAGGGTGCTTAATAAAAGGAATATTTTTTATTTTCAACGGGAATATGAAAATAAGGGTAAAAATGAATGAAGTGATGGAACTAAGGGATTTATATAAGCATTAAGACTAGGTATAGGTTTGGGATATTTGCCAAATTTTTTACTCATGGAGGACATGACTATTTTGGATGATCAGTTGAAGGAAGGATTTGGGTGATAGGAGCTTGACGGAGTTGGTGCAAAAGTTTTAAAATTTGAGTGGAAAGATAACATAAGGAAAACATGCTTTGGGAAAAATTAATGTAAATTAGCAAGTGATAACTGATTGGAGAGAAGCTTAATTTTTTTTTAAAATAATATGAACAATAGGTGCAAAAACTGTTTGAAGAGATGGATTTCAAGATTGGAAAATGTGGATTATCAATGGATAACCTTGACATGCTTAGGAATAATTTTGATATTGATATGGAATTTGTGGTGATTTATTTGGTTACACATGCTCTTAGGACATGCCTTGCATAGAAACATGACTCTCCACATGTAGCAGTTGACACAATCCAATAGACAACTAAGATATTAAGGAGGTCTTGTGCTGGAAAAATGAGGAATGTGGGAGTTCCTCAAGAAGCATTGGAATTTTCAATTAGTGTACTATCACTTGGAAAAAGTTTTAAAGAAGACACACCTTTCCCAGAATCATTATGCAACTCAACCATTGAGCCCGCTATTGCAGGTTATTTGCTTGTTTTGGATCTCTTGTACTCAACAAGAGTTAGAAGAGATGCCCTACGTGATGATATTAGATGGACAAAAGGTTTGTGGTGGGCTCTTTTTTCTACTGCAGGAAATGTTTCTCCCAATCCACCTAAAGGGCCAACTACAACTTCCTTTATAGCTTTGACCTGTTTGAAATGTTTTGTGGAATATGATTAGTAATGCGAAAGAATAATCAAAAAGGGCCTTTATCTTCCATTACTATTGCTAGTAGTTCCACCAATCGATTCAACGTTAAAGGAAGATGATTTAAAATAAGCTCTTCTTTATTCAGCTGCATATGTTCTAGGATCATTGCTTTATGTTCTGAATAAAGTTGAACAATTTTCATTGACAAGGAATCAGGGTGACAACACTGTAATCTTAAGAATCATTCCTTGTGTACTCCTCTAATGGTTGGAAGAGACAGATGGACCAGAAAATTTGATTTCATTGGTTGTTTATGACATCGTCCAGCCAACATCAATATGGACCAGCAATGTTCGAGAAGAACTATGGTAAAAAATATGCAAGCGCCTTGAACAATACAATTCGAGTTATATTACTGGAAACAGTAAGCCTTTGCAAGATAAACTTGAATGGTTGCAAAGCTTCCAATATGAATCTATGAAAGATTAACTAATTATTGGTTTTTTGTTTGTAAGAGGCCTCTACAATGGGTATATAGAGAATTTCAATCTACCAGAAGGTCACTCATACCTTGATGCGATTCAAGATTATATTGAACTACAAGTTGATTCTATATTGGATGATGGAAATTGTAATAATCAAGATGTTATTCAACTAGAAGCAATATCATGGCTCATTTAAATTGTTATTTGGAGCTTTGAGGCCACCATCAAAGTTTCAACTAGTGAGGAGACTCAACAGTCATCGAAAAGAGTGATGGATGGTGAGGATTAAATCCTGTCGTGGGATTTATCCCACATTGGTAGTGGGAAAAATGTTATTTGGTTTTATATACACAACACTTACCATAGAATATTGGTGCATAGTGCAAGGGTATGGTGGGGGCTCTGGGTGCTTGGACTTCACACAAAGATCACCATCCCAGAGCCCAGGATGACCTGTCAGCCCCTGTACCTTTTGGTCAAATCGATAATAACCATTGGTTTATTGAAGAGACGATATTGGTCGTTCGTTAGAAAAATATTTTTTTATATAAATATACAGGATGTCGGTCATATGGGTGACCATGGGCTTAAGGTATGATTGTTAATTCTATTTGCAGAACCAATGATGAGACTGCCATTTTTATCGGATTATTTGGCATCATGCCAAGTATGGATGATCGCCAATTCCACTACCATTTGAATAAGTATTCAGATGTCGAAGATCTCCAAATCCTTAGAATATTTATTGAAACAATAAACTAGAGGATCGCCATGTTTAGTGAAACCCTACACAACACCAAAAATCTCACACTATTACGATATCTTCAAAATGACAAAGATCAAATCAAGGTGGATCGTATGAAGAAATATCAAAGGCTATTAAATATCCACCACAACTGCCGAAAGGTTCACATGTTTTCGCTGTCATATGTTCTCCAAAAATAATAAAACACTCAAGTAACACAAAGAAAAATAAGTTGCATGAAAACAAAAAAAGGGGGGACACAGTTAGATTGAATCTCTGTTGAAATCATTCATGCATTAAAAATGAAATTAAATTAAAGAAGACATCAAAAGCTAAGATAAATATAGAAGAGATGTGTTGTCTAAAAAATGACTAATAATTGTGTTAGCAATAATCAATGGTCATTTAGATAAAGAGGTGTCATGGTTGTGAAGAGTTGTGTTTAAGATTTTAAAGACTTATAAGAATAACTGAGATGTGAGTGAGATGAGTGACTATTGCAGTGACATTGAAGATCAAAATACAGAAATATAGAGGGAAACATTTATGATGTCCAGTGTTTGATATAGAAGACCTTTATTGGACTACAAAAGATACATTGAAGATCAAAATACATAAGTGTTGGAAATATAACTGAGAGTGGGGGGCGGNGGGGGGGGTGTGAATCAGTTATGTATCTAAGCTTGAAACTTTTCCTATTATTTTTTGATTCTTTCTAGATTTTTATTTAATGTGTTGTTGATAACTTAACATGCATAGATATACAATATTTGATCAATCACACAGAATACATAGCGACACTGATTTTCATGAGGAAACCCATAAGAGTGAAAACCTCTTTTTATTAGGATGTCAATCAAGCTCCAAATTTCATGTACATCACAGTCTTTGAGCTCCATCACAAATATTAGGCTACAACCTTTGATAGAAAGCTACAACTTGCAAAGAGCACCAACTCTCAGAATTCTCTAGAACCAACTCCCAGGTTTCTCTAGCACCCACTAGATGAAAACACCAACTCCTAGAATATCTTCTAGCACCAACTAGAATCTAGAGGACGACAATCCTACCTAGCACCACCCTACCACCTTGATTGAATCTTACAAAACTTTACTTACTCTTTGTGTCTCTGGTATGGTCTGTTATAGCTCCATGTCTCTACTTCCTTCTTCAACTTCTATGCTTTGTTCCGCGTCAGCATCGTTTTTCTTCTATTCTTTGCTTTGCTTCCTTCTGCGCTCAACACCAACTCTTTTTCAGCTTCTCTTTTGAGTTTTATTCTCTGTGTTGCCTTTGCATTCTCTTCACCATGCCATGGATCTCCCCTTCTGGTTATGCACTCTGTCCCATCCTACCCACATGCATCAATTTCGAAAAAAATCACTATCTTCTCTGTTCTTCATGTCTTTCTCACACCGAGTCCTCTGCTTGATCATCATTCGAACTCTTCTTCTTCTCTGGTGGTTATCCTGAATATGTTCATCATCAGTGGTCATTATCCAAAGATCCTTTGGCTTCTCTAGTAGTTGCAACTCTTCGTATTCTCTGTCAGTTATAGCCAGACACTTTTGTCTTATTTGTACTCTAAGCCCCTTCCTTCATGTGACCATCAGTGGTGACCATACGCCTAACCAACAGGCGCTTCATGACTTGCAACTTTGGGAATCTTAGTATGAGACATCTTGATTATCCCAACTCTCGATATCCAAAGTGGAGCTTAGTGATGCTAGCTCCTTCCTCTATTTTCTCTCTCCACGTGACCACTAGTTGTGACTTGGGGCCAAGCACTTCAGGACTTCCCGTTTTGAGTATTTGGATGTGAGCCAACCCTGACTTTCCTCACTTCCAAACTCCCGAAATCTGAACTAACGCCTAGAGAGAAATAACTTCGTTCTCGATATGACCTTGGGCGATGAACTCATGTGACCACGCGATTGCAGACATGTCCAAAGGTGGTTTAAAAAAAAAAAAATTGGACCGCAATTTACCTCGATCCTCCACATGTCCTTTCTCCAAAACTGTTGTTTTGATTGCAGCCCACCCTCAACTCATTAAACTTCATTCACCTTCAATCCTCACAATGTCATGGGATTATCAATCTCATGATCTTGATAGTGCTCCTAAACTATCGATTTATATCTATCCTTTCAAGTTCCGTGGATCAATGGCTGTGATTGATTTCATGATCCAGGCTTCAGGCATTTCGAATCTCAAACCCTTCTTTCCTCCATACTTCAATATTTCGGAGTTAACAATCCACTAACATGTGTCCCTCTTGGATTAATGGTTGAGATCTCCTTCGAGTCTCTAGATTCCAGAGATTTCAAATATTAACTTCTCATTTCTTCTGATTGGATATCTTTTGAAATGGAAGATCTGCTGACATATTTCCTCTTTAATCCAACTACTATCCTCTTCTACGGGACTTCACCCTTCGGCATTCTCAGATTTCAGTTTCTCCTCGCTCAGCTTCCCTCCAAGCATTTTACCCAAAGCTTGTAATCTAGTGACACATTTCCTCTCATAGATCGACGGCTCACAGCTACTTTGGTTGTTCAAGCTTCAGTGATTTCAAAAATTTCTCCTTCACATTTTCCCAGAGTATTTCCACCTGAATGCATAATCTTCTGACATGTACCACTCCTAGTGATCAACGACCAGGGACTTCTTTAGGTCTTCAACGTTCAGGACTTTGGGACTTTAGTCTAATCGTTGGTGGAAAAAATCCTAAAGTAAAACTCCCACAGTGACGTATCTTGATTACGTCACTTGATGATGTGGAACGATCTGAGTAGCTTCCATGTGTCACTCAGATTCGTGATTTGCACATACTTGAAATTCTGATTCAAATTGACACTTGTCATTATCTGATTGCGCCATGTGTCCTTTCTGACGTGGATCTCCTCATGTGACATGTGTTCTTCTCCTAGATCTAACAGTTGTCCTAACTCCCGAAATGTATCTTAGATCGATGGTTGAGAGCGACTTCGGACCTTCATCCTTTGGGACTTCGAGACTTTTTGTTTCCTTTCCAACCATAAAATCCTGAAGTGATTCACTCCAGAGTTGTGTATCGTGTTCCACCTATCAGTCTTGATGATGGATCGTCCCTGCTTACTTCAGGACTTCGGGACTTTGACAAGTCTACTCTCCTACGCTCATCCAAAGGATTAACCTTCGTGCATTTATCTCTAGATCCAACGGTTATTGATCCTCGACACTCACATTCAACGGATCACATATGTACTTCTCCTCTACTCTTCCTCTGGTCACTAAATGCTGATCTAACGGTCATCACATTTTCTCCAGATCCATTCGTCCTTATTCATTTAAGATTTCAGGTTTCGAGTAATTCAACTTTCAAGTTGCCAATTGTTCTGAAGTGAGATTCCTCGAAAAGTAACCTCCTCGCAAATTTTGACTTGAAAAAAATGTTGTTCATCGATCGTGTTCTTAGATCGATGGCTCAATTTATCTACGATTCTTCTCTTCTAGATTATCCTTTCCTTCCACTTAGAATGATCCAATGGTTGTCAGGTATTCAAGATTGGTCATCCAATGACCACTGTCTTTCTTCCTCCTAAGATTTCTTTCCTTCTACTAGGCCTTTTGTTTTTACCATCAATGATAAGCACCCTCTTCATGTAAACATGCCAAAAATATCCCCCTTTGGCATTGATGGAAACCTTGACAGGCTGCATTATTGCGCTTAGACCTCCAACTGTAGCATCCAGACAACACCTTTTTCTCCCCCTTTAACATCAATGCCAAAGAGAACAGAGAGTGACTCTGTGATCCCCCTGATCAGATATACTAGGATCACTCTCCCCCTGATCAGATAGATTATTTAGCTTAATAACGGGGTCACTCCCAACTTCTGGCGTAGATACTCAAACTGAGCGTTTGCAAGCGGTTTAGTGAAGATATCAGCAATCTGATCTTTGGATGGAATATAATGCAAATAAACAACAATGTTGGTCACCTGTTCCCTCAAGAAGTGATACTTGATGGGCATATGCTTGGTCTTGGAGTGAAATACATGATTCTTTGACACACTAATCGCACTAGTATTATCACAATGAATTGGGATCGGTGCAGTATATTTTACCTCCAAGATTTCAAGGGTCTGAATCATCCACAATACTTGGGTAGAGCAAGTGGCAGCTACAATGTATTCATCTTATGTAGTTGATAAGGAAATGGAACCTTTCTTCTTGCTCAACCATGCTATAAGGGAATATCCTAAGAAGAATGCACCTCCACTCATGTTTTTCCTTTCATCCACACAGTTAACCCAATCAACATCTAAATAGACTGAAAATTGAAAGTTCTAATTCCTAGGATACCATATTCCATAGTTCATTGTTCCTTTCAAGTATCTGAATATTCTTTTGACAGCTAACAAATGACTTTGTTTAGGTGTAGCATGATACCTTCCTACCATTCCAACAACATGCATTATGTATGGATGGGAGGTTGTGATGTACAATAGGCTACCTATCATAGACCTATATGAACTCTGATCAACATTAGGTAAGTCATCATCCTTTCTTAACTTGCATCCAGTGACCATAAGTGTGCTCATAGGTGTAGAATCTTCCATTTGAAACATTTTCAACATTTCACTTAGATATTTCTCCTGAGAAAAAAATATTTCTTTAGACCTCTAAGTAATTTGTAGAACAAGAAAAAAGGATAGATCCCCTATAATATACATTTCAAATTCAGACCACATGGAAGAAGCAAACCATTATACCAATGAAGCATTATTTCTTCCAAAGATGATGTCATATGCATAGACCAAAACAATGTGCAAATCATTTCCCTTTGTTTTGATATACAGATTGTTGTCAACTGTTCCTCTCTTGAACCCTTTGTCTTGAAGATACTTATCCAGTCTGTAATATCAGGCACGAAGAGCTTGTTTCAACCCATATAAGGCTTTCTTCAGATTGCAGACAAGGTTAGGGTTATCTAACAGTTGGAAACCCTCTGGTTGTTCCATATAGACTTATTCTTTTAGATATCCATTTAGAAATGTTGACTTGACATCTATTTGATAGACTTTAAACTATTTATGACAAGCATAGGCAAGAAACATTCTAATAGCTTATAATCTTGCTATGGGTGCAAATGTTTCATCAAAATCTATTCCTTCTATTTGAGCATATCCTTTGCATACCAATATAGCCTTATTTCTTACAATATTTCCTTTCTCATTCATCTTGTTTTTGTAGACACATTTGGATCCTATCATATTTTTATTTGTTGGCCTAGGAACAAGTTCCCAAGTGTCATTCTTTTCAATCTGGTCTAGTTCCTCATTCATTGATTCTAACCAATTTACGTCTTTACTGGATTCATTAAAGTTCTTAGGTTCCACCATGGATATGAAGGCTATATGTGATTTCTCGGTGTCTTTGAGTATCCTTCTCCTAGTTTGTACACCTTTGTCTTTATCACCAATTATCTGTCTTTCAGGATGATTCTTTTGAGTAATTTTGTCGGAAGGATTTGATGTTGATTATTGTCCTGACTCTTCTTGTCTGTGTGTCTCTTCTCCACCTGATTCATCATTTTCTTGTGACTTTGAGATTTTATGTTCTTTATCTTCATTATTCTCATCATATTTTTCATTTCGATTAGTGTTTATTCCTTGTTGATCTTTTATAGGAGATTCTTCATCAATTCAAACATCAATACAATCTACTAATTTATGCATTCTTTTGTTAAAGAATATGTATCCTTTATTGTTCATTGCATATCCTAAGAAGATACCTTCATCATATCTACTATCAAATTTTCCCGGATGATCATCATTATTCTTCGTGTAGCATTTACTTCCAAATACCTTGAAGTGCTTGATTGATGCAGGTTGACCAAACCAGAACTCATATTTAGTTTTATCACTGTTCGGCCTTAGATGCGCTTTGTTTAGAATATCAATGGCCATATGAACGACCTCCACCTAGAAGGTTTTTGAAATGTCCCTTTCACTCATCATAGCCCTTGCCATCTTTTGAACTGATCTATTTTTCTGTTCTACAACTCCATTTTGGTGAGAAGTACTTGGAATAGTATGTTCTCTTTTAATTCCATTTATGTCACATAATTCTTTGAAATCTCTTGAAAAAAATTCTCCTCCCATGTCTAAGTGAATTGCCTTTAACTTCCTTCCGATATGATTCTCAACTAACGCCTTAAACTTTTTGAACTTCTCAAACACATCATATTTTTCTCTTAGAAAGGAAACCCACATAAGTTTGGAGAAGCCATCAATGACTAGCATAAAGTAACATTCTCCTATAGTTCCTTCCTTTCGCGATGATCCACACAGATCCATATGAACAATTTGAAGTGATTTCTCTGAAGTTGTGAAGCTCTTTGATTTGAATTGAGCGTGAGTCAGCTTCCCCATTTAACAGGATTCACATATAGAGTTATTAGGCTTAGATATTCTTGGAAGGTCTTTCACATCGCCTTAATTATTCAATTTGAAAATATGATCAAAATTCAGGTGTCCAAGCCTTCTATGCCATAACCAATTTTCATCAAATTTGCTTAAATGACATTTCTCCTTGTCTTCCTTCAAAACATATACATTGTTTTCAGTTCTAACCCCTTTTGCAATCAACTCTCCTGTGTTTACTGTCTTTATTTTACAATTCTTGGCAGTGAAAGTGACTTCACATCCTTTGTCACATATCTGACTGAAACTAAGAAGATTATGCTTTAAACCATCAACAAATAATACATCTTGAGCTTTGCTTCTTCCATTACTTCAGCTTACTATACCTTTACCTCTGATCTCTCTTGGAGCATCATTTCCAAAGGTTACACTCCTTGATTTATTTTCTTTGAGTAATGGGAACTTAATTTTGTCACCTGTCATATAACTGGAGCATCCATTGTCAATATACTAGGTGTCTTTTTGTCTTTGAGCTCACAACGCTAATCCACACTTTTTATCTTCATTCTTCTTCCAAACCTGGATGTTTTGACCTCTATGATTTGAATATGTCTTATAGTTTTTTAAGCAACATTCTGCAGCTTTATGTCCATAATTATGGCAGATGTAACATTTTGGTTCATTAAATAAAGGATCATAATGATTATTATGTGTAATCTGCATCCTTTTCCCAACCATCACATGATTTGCAGTCTGTGGTTGTTTGTTACTTGGATGCCTCATTCTTTGTTGTGAAAGATATGTATTCCTTGGTTGTCTTGATTTCTCATGTCTAAATCTTAAAGAACAGTTTACAGCTTTGTCGCCAAAGTTAGAGCAGTAAAAACAATATCCATAGAAAAAATCTTTGTACCTGGAAAATGGTTGTCTTATTTGAGCAGGTCGATTTCTTCCATGCTGATGATTTCCATGAGAAAAGGGTGTATTATTTCTTTTTTCTATAGATTCAGTTCTGGTAGCTTTTCCTTCACTCCTCCTTGGGGGTTGATTCTCTTCCTTTGTTTTTGTAGGTTTGTTGTTGTCAATGGTTGTAGATTTGACAAACTTGATGGATTCTTTGTTGCCTGGTTGACCACTACTTGAAACCTCTTCATAACCCAAACTAGTTTTCAACTTTGAATTCCTTTGTTGATTCAGAATGGAGGCTAATCCTTTTTAGGCTTTAATACTTATCAGATTCTAATGATATAAGGCCTGAAATTTATCTAGATCTTTTCTCACAGTCACTACTTCAGCTTCCAATTTGTTACCTTTTGTGTCAACTTCCTTCAATTGTTGTTTGAGGATGTCTTCAATATTCTTAGCTTCTTTCAACTTAACCTTCAATAGAGCAATTTCTTCAGATGGTTCATTGCATGTCTTCTCATACCTGAGCAGTAATTGTTTTTGTTTTCTTTTCTTTTCTCTGAGTCTATCAATCTCTTCCATGGCACTGACAAGTTCTCCTTTAAGATCTACTACTGCTTTACAATCAGTGAAATCACTTCCTATATATTCAGTGTTTAGATATTCTAAATCTATTAGCATGATATCATTTATTTTATCTTCAATATAAGAGTCATTGTTGTCATCATCTGAGGGATCATCATCATTTTTTACACAAAGGATTTTCTTCTTAAAATTATTCTCTTTATAGACCTTCTTGTGTTTTTTCTTCTCTTCATCATCATATGTCTGATCCTTTCTTTTCTGAGGACACTTAGATGCAAAATGACCTATCTTACCACAGTTGAAACAATTGAAGGTCATTTTACCTTGTATTTTCCTGATCCTTTCTTTGGTCTTCTCACAAAATTTTCTTCAATCTCATCTATTTTGGAGTTTGTGTTTTTCTCTACTCTAAAAGATGCCTCTCTTGTAGTGGATTTACCTTCGGTGATTAAGATTTCATAAGCAGTTAGGGTTCCAAGAAGTTGATCTAGTGTCAACTTTTTGAGATCAGTTATTTCCTCTAGAGCAGATACCTTTGAGTTAAATCTATCAAAAAGAGATCTTAATATTTTTTGGACTAGAAAAGATTCATCTATCATTTCACCTAGGCATTTCATAGTGTTGACAAATTCTTCTATACGTAAGAACTACTTACTGATAGTTTCATCTTCATCCATCTTTAACTGTTCAAATTTTAGTCTGTGAGTCTGAAGTTTTGCATCTTTCACCTTTCTATTACCTTCATAACTACTTATCGACTTGCCCCACATAAATTTTGTTGAATCACACTGCATGACTTTGACAAACTCAGCTTCAGAAAGTCCACTAAGGATGGCATTCATTTATTTTTCATTAAATCTAAACTCCACCTTATCATCTTTTGAGGCCAAGACTACAGACTTCACATATCTCGTTTCAATGACATCCCAAACATCAACACCCAAAGACATTAAATGTGTTCTCATTCTTATTTTCCAGAAGGAAACATTTGTTCAATCAAATAGAGGGGGTCTATTAGTTGAACTTCCATCATGACTAGTCATCTTCAAGATTATGGACCTAACTTTGATCAAAGGCACCAGCTCTAATACCGTTTGTTGGAAATATAAATCAGATGGGGGGGGGATAAATCAATTATGTATCTAATATTGAAACTTTTCCTATTATTTTCTAATTCTTTCTAGATTATTATTTAATGTGTTGTTGATAACTTAACATGCATAGATATATAATATTTTATCAATCACACAGAATACACAGGGACATTGATTTTCATGAGGAAACCCATAAGGATGAAAACCTCTTCTTCTTAGGATGTCAATCAAGCTCCAAATTGCATGCACATCATAGTCTTTGAGCTCCAACTAAAATATGAGGCTACAACCTTTGATAGCAAGCTACAACTTGCAGAGAGCACCAACTCTCAGAATTCTCTAGCACCAACTAGATGGAAGCACCAACTCTTAGGTTTCTCTAGCACCCACTAGATGGAAGTACCAATTCCAAGAATATCTTCTAGAACCAACTAGAATCTAGAGGACTATAATCCTCCCTAGCACCAACCTACCACCCTAATTAAATATTACAAAACTTTACTTAATTGCTCTATCTCTGGTATGGTCTATTACAGCTCCATGTCTCCTCTGCCTTCTTCAACTTCTATGCTTTGTTCCACTTCTGCATCATTCTACTTCTATGCTCTGCTCTACTTCCTTCTGTGCTAAAAACCACTTCCTATTCAACTTCTCTTATTCCTTTTATGCTCTATTTTTCCTCTGCATTCTCTTCACCACACCACGGATCTCCCTTTCCAATTATGCACTCTGTCTCATCCTACCCACATGCATCACTTTCAAAAAAACTCACTATCTTCTATGTTTTGCATGTCTTTCTCACACCGATTCCTCTGCCTAGTCATCATTTGAACTCTTCGTCTTCTCTGGTGGTTATCCTGAATCTGTTCATCATCAATGGCCATTATCCAAAGATTCTTTGGCTTCTCTGGTAGTCGCAACTCTTTGTCTTCTCTGTCAATTAAAACCAGTCACTTTTGGCTTCTTTGTCTTCTAACCCCTTCCTTCACGTGACCATCGATGGTGACCATATGCTTAACCAAAAGGCGCTTCATGACTCGCAACTTAGGGAATCTTGGTATGAGACATTTTTATTCTCCGAACTCCTGATATCCAAAATGGAGGTTAGCGACGCTAGCTACTTCCTTTATTTTCTCTCTCCACGTGACTGTTGGCTGTGACCTGGGGCCAAGCACTTCAAGACTTCGCGTTTTGGGTATTTGGATGTGAGACAACCCTGACTTTCTGGAATTTTGAACTCCCAAAATTTGAAATAACACATAGATATCATTAGCTCCATTCTCAATATGACCTTGGGCGATGAACTCATGTAACCACGTGATTGTGGACACGTCCAAAGGTGGTTTAAAAAACACTATGTTTCGCCCTGCAATTTACCTCGAGCCTCCACATGTCCTTTCTCCAAAACCATGGTTTTGATTCTGTCCCGCCCTCAAATCATTAACATTCATGCACCTTCAATCCCTACAATGTGACGAGACCGTCAATCTCATGATCTTAACGGTGCTCCTGAACTGATAATTCAAATCTGTCCTTTCAAGTTCTAAGGATCAACGGTTGTGATTGATTTCGTGATCCGAGCTTAAACCCTAATTTGTTTCATATGTCAATATTATGGAGTTGAAAATCCACTGACACATGTCCCTCTTGGATTAACAGTCAAGATCCCCTTCCGGTCTTCGGACTCCGGAGATTTCAAATCTCAACTTCTCATTTATTCGGACTAGATATCTTCTGAAATGGAAGATCTACTGACATATGTCTTCTTTAATCCAACGACTCTCCTCCACTCCAGGACTTCGCACTTCAGCTTTCTCAGATTTTAGTTTCTCCTCACTCGGCTTTCCTCCGAGCATTTTACCCAGAGCTTGCAATCTAGTGACACCTATCCTCTCGTAGATCAATGGCTCCGAGTTGCTTCCATTGTTCAAGATTTGGTGATTTCAAACCTTTCTCCTTCAAGTTTTCCTGGAGTATTTCTGCTCGAATATGTAATCTTTTGACACATACCCCTCCTAGCAATCAATGACTAGGGTCTTCTTTGGGTCTTTGGCCTTCGGGACTTCGAGACTTTAGTCTAATCACTGGTGGTAAAACTCCCAAAGTAAAACTCCCACAGTGACGTAACTTTCTTACATCACTTGATGATGTGGCACGACTTGAGTAATTGTCGCGTGTCACTCAAATTCATGATTTTCACGTACCTGAAATGGGGATTCAACTTGACACTTGTCATTATCTGATTGCACCATGTTTCCTTGCTGGCATAGTCTTGCTGACATGGATCTCCTCATGTGACACATATGCTTCTCCTGGATCTGTTGGCACAAAGGCAAACTCGGGGTTCAAAGCTACAATAGTGCACCAACAAAACTCTAGCTACCAGCCCTTTCGGTAACACCTGTGAAGCAGATGAAGTCTCACCCGAGGTAGAGGTAGGGGTGGTTGTAGGACTCATGTGTGTGCAACCTTAGTTGGGACATAGATCTGTGATTGCAACACCTTACCAAATCACTTAGCAATTTTGATTCATCAATATCCAGTCTTAGTTTACAACGCAGCTAAACCCTAATAGAAGATATGTTCAGTATTCACATAGATTCAATAGTCTCAAGCACTAAGCATACCAACATAGATCAGATATAGCATTCATTCACATTATTTGGCAAGAAGCTATCATATTAGATCCTTCTAAGCATACATCAGTTCACTAAGCATCCAATCACATAGACAATAGAACAACCAAAAAGAACAAATCATTAACAACATAGGATATACATGGTTCACCCCCCACCCTAGGGCTATGTCCACCAACTCTTCTTCTCTTTTATTATATTCGGTCAATTAGCTACATGCAGAGAGCCTTGATATATTACTTTGTAGAGGACAAGAGATCTTCACACCTCGCTAGATGCTCCTTCCTTGAGTTATAGCACAAATCTTTCCGCAATCTCTTAGAATCACTTGCATGTAGCTCTGCAAGCCTCACACATTATGCACAAAGAAATTACAGTTACCACTTTCGCTTAGCAATTAAAATTTAGCACTTAACACACTGGCCTCTTCTTAAATTTCCTTGATACTAATTTATACATTACAAAATGGGCCTAAACATGGGTAAACCCATGGGATGACATCCCTATTCTCGTTCATAAGCCCAAAACCCAAAAATCCCTAAAAAGGGGCTGAGATCCTGCGATCTCTTCTTTGACTTGCGCTCTGCCTTCGACAATTTGTTGAAGTCCCAAAAGTAGGTCAAATGTGACCAAGGATCCTCAAAACTTGGTCAAGGGTCAACAGGCCCCCAACACTCACCTGTGACTCATCCCGAGTCACTCTGCTCTAGGTAATTCTACCTCAAAAGCCTCGAGCTTGGCTCGAGCTGCTTCAACCTGTTGTTTTGCCACATCCTCTTGCTCAACAAACTCTTGGATTAGTGCTTCGTTGATAGGTCCCTCTAAGCATTGTTCAGCTGCAGTGATGACTTGCTCCAATTCTTCTCCTCGGCCTTTGATCTTTGCGAACAGTGGGCACGCTTTGTCCTGTATTGGTTGAAGCCTCTAAGTCACTTCCATGAATCTTCTCTGAATGGTGTGGACTTGCTATTGAGCAGTGCGATTTTCTTAGGATTGCTTCATCCTCTCAATGGTTGACAGAGGATTCAACTACGCCTGTACTGTCTCTGCTTGTTGCTTCACCTCCTAGAGTTGTGACTCTAGTGCCTTCAATTCAGGATCCTCAATGAGTCGCTCATAATTCTAGGCACTGTGATCACTTAGTTTTTTGCATTCCATGGCAAGGGTCTTGATTCTTTCAACTGTGCTTCGTTCAGTTGCTTCTCGTTGATCCAGCACATCCTGTGGAGTATTGGGCATTGTTCGTAGATCTAGATATGTGATTCTTTGTTGAAGTTGTTGGATGGCTTCTAGGAGCTATGCTACTTGGTGTTCTACTAGTTCTTCCTCCTTCTACTCCAAGCCTGTCACAAAGTGAAGTGTTATGTTGACTTCTTATTTTACTCTAACTTTCTCCACGAGTATCTTTTCTTTCTCCTGTTGAATCTGTGCTCTCTCTTCTTCAAACTTCACATAAAGGGTGTCCCTCTCTTATTGCGCAATCTGGCATTGCTCTATAACTTCCTACTGTACATGTTGTAGGGTCATTTTGACCTATTCTTTCTCAAATTGTGCTTGATGAAGGCGAGATTCGGTTACATCAGCTAGTCTGCGGAGTTAGGAAGGCTCATCTCCCAACTCTGGTTCTTCTGAGGGCAGGGGCATAGTGGACACTATGCGGCTCGAATAAAGAGCTTGTTGTACACCTCTTAGTTTTGCTTCAAATATATCGTACATGGCTTCTTGGTTTTCTTCATTTCTTTGCAAAATCTCTTCTAAGGAACCTCCTACAATTGAAATAAAGAAGTCGAAGTCATCGACCATGAGTACATTCTACATCTTTGGATTATTGGATTTGGACTTCTTCCGCGATGAATCTTTTGTGGGGGAAACCTTCCTTTTCTTAGATGGATTACTGTCATCAAGGAGGTTTTGTGGCAGTGTTACTTTGCCTTTCTTATCTTCTTCTTGTTCTTTTTCCTCTTTGTTCACTTCATCATCACCTCCTCCACTAGGTGACTTGGATTTAGTCTCTTCTGATGTGTTTTGTACGTCATGTACATCTTGCTTCTTTTTATTCCTATTGCTACTTGGGGCATCATACTCTTCGTGATTAACCATCGAATTTCCAATGAGGTTCGGTTCAAACAGCTCTGTGGAGTCAGTAGGGATAAGGAGTTTTGCAGGCCAATCTTTAATGATTTCTTCCAAGTCCTCTGTAGTGATCTTGTAGTAGTACTGAATTTATTATTTTCTTTCATCGGCACGTGCAGTGATATAAATAGAATGCCTATCTTCACGAAACTTCATAAGAGGTCTAAACCTGTCTAGGGTGTTCAGTGTCATACGAGGGAAGGACTTAATATCCCTCCTAAAATGCAGGTAATAGATATGAAATACTGCATTTGATTGCCACTGCTTTCCCATATTACTCGAACACCAAAGCATGGTGAACTTCACAGTGAGTGGATCGAATCAATCGATGTCAGGGAAGGTCACACCTTCCGACATCTCCCAAGAAATAAACACGATGAGGATCAGGAGCCAGTTGAAGTGAAACTCATAGCCCTGATCCTGAGCTTCATGGAAATCTAGTTCAAGCTGGTTAACTAGGTACTTCACCCAGTTCATTTGTAGGCCTTCTACACATTTCCCAGCGAGGTCAATGACAAACCCTGTGACCTGTGTGGGTCTGTTCTTTCTTACTAGATTTCCTGCAATTAATTGGCATGTTAGGCGCACTATGCCATTCTGGATGGAGGCTAACTTGTAGCCTCGCATCCCCTTCTCAACAACATCGTATGTTTCTTTAATCATTTGTGCCAAGGCGTGGTCTACAAATTTTAATGGGTATAAGTCTTGTGGGTCTGGTCCTTGCATCCTCGGTCCAGTGATCCTGTGGATCAACATCGGATCAGCAGTGATTCATTTTTCCAACCACAAATAGCCATTGTGGAAGCACGAGAGAAGGATCTTAACTCAGGCATTAACGTCTTGGTTCCTTCCAAAATGTGGAATTTTCATTACATTCAAAAGTGTGGACTATGCAAGGTTCATGGTCCACGGTTGAAGGATGATTTTTGTATTCTTTCCCTTCGTCTTGGTCAGATATTTGTGAGGTGAGAGCATTCCATAGCTCTTACTATCTCCAAAGTTATAGTCACTAATATTCAAGGTTGAAATCCTCTCTAGATGTGGTCTGACTATGCGTATCCCCTTTGGGAGATACGTAGTGATGACGGTGTAGTTAAAGTCCCTTGGGACACTGTCATGACTCACTACACCGGCTAGGGGTGGGATATAATTAGGTAGGATGGATGGTAATAACTTTGCATTCTCCAAGTCATCTCTATGCTTGGTTATTTTCTCAGTCGCAGCTCAGGATGGTCTAGATCCGCAAGCAGTCGACGGGGAGTCTTGCACTCCTCTCGTCGATGAAGCTTGTACACCCACAAACATTACTCTTTCAATCATGAGGTCGATGAGTATCTCCTTCATATATTCTTCGACTTTGCTAAGTTCTTCGTACATATATTCTCTTGGTTGAATATATCGGGTTGAAGAGAAACTACTCGATGCAACGGTATGGATGGTGATAGATCGATGATCACTACACGAAATCAACGGATCTGTGAGCTTAGATAATCATGGATGGAAAAAAAATTCTCAGTGTGAGGTGCGACAGACTAAATAGACAATTAGGTAACGGATATTTCCAACAGGCGAGAAGCCTTCATTAATATAGTTATGTCGGTTACAGAGTGGTCCCAATGGTTTGATGGCAATCTCTCTGGCCATAACTATTGTTCTAACCATTTGGGATAATGGTTATAATGCCTCCAACGGTCATATTACTTCACCATGGCGAAGTGCCATGCTGTGTTGTAATGATATCCCAGTGAAGTTCAAATTTTGGAACCCTTCCTTCTGCGCAATTCTTTCTGGTGTTGTTTGTAATTTTTCTATCTTTGCTTTCTTCTTACTGAGCTTTCTATACTTCTTCCGGGTGATCTTTGTCTTGGTATTCCTCTTTCCATTCTGATTCTTATCTTCTCTTGGAATAGTAACTTCATGTTGTTGATGGTCTTTACCAAGTTTCAAGGGAAATACTTCTTCTATATCTAGTGTAGGTTCTCTACTCTTCTGTATAGACAGGTATCTCAAGTCCTCCTATGTTCTTTCAATTTCGACATCCCGATGTCTAGCCCTCGGTAGTTTTGGCTGATATTCTTGTTCTTTCAATAAGTGCACGATTCTTTTGGTCATGAGGTTTCTTAGGTCTTGCTTTTTTTGTTCTAGGTCTTCTTCTTCCTTCCTTCGAGTCTGATCCTTCTTGATCCAGGTTTTTCCTAGTAACATAGTAAATGTAGCATTGTTCTCAATAAATTTAACAACCTCAAAATCTTCCTTTGTCGAATTTCCATGAGAACTCATAGATATCTAGGTAAGTCTTCCACACAGGGTTATCATCTTTCCTCTAAATAATCATATTCCTCCCAGTGAAGGAATCGTAGCAGTCTTCCCTAAAATTTCTCAGTTTCTTTGTGTCATGATATTCACATGTGTTTCTTCATCCAGAACGTAGTCAATGACGAAGTCTCCTATTCTTGTTTCTATGCATTCTTTTTCTTTGAAGATTTCTGGCAAGTTGATGTTTCTATGTTCATTCAGGGTTTCTTTCATTTGCAATAGTACAGTTTCTGATTCTTTCTTGGGTTATTCCCTGGTCTTAGTTTCATTACCTTCCTTAGGGTTTTCTTTGTCTCATATTCATTATTTCAACCTTAGAAATCATTCTAGGGAAATCCAAAACTACATGATCCATATCTTTACAACAAATAAAATTGGGTCTTCTATCAGGGAATTCCTTAGCAACATGTCTCGGTCTTTTGCAACTATAACAAGCAGTCAATCCTCTCTTTATTTTAAATGATCCCCATCCCTTATTGTACTACACACTAGGACCATGGTAGCTAGCCTGCAAAAAATTCTTTCTAGGATCCTCCATCCATTTGTTGGACCAAACATTCTTTATATGCATAGGAATAACATATCTTTCATTATTTCTATCAGATCTACTTATATCAAACCTTTTCTCTTCTAGTTGTGCCCTAGTTTTTAAACTATGATAACATTTGTCAAGCACACCTAGATCCATACTCTTGAAACCAAAATTTCCACTAATCCTACTTTCAGCAGAGCACAAAGCTTCCATATCTAAATCTTTTCAATATTCTCACCTTTACCAGAGCACAAATCTTTCAGATCTTACCTCTTTTCTTTAGATTGGACTTCTCTTCTTAGCATAGAGCTTCACAATCCAAGTAGAGTATTGCGCACTAGGGAGATAGATCTATGCACATAACTTTCACAATTTCAGGTCAGATCTTCGCATAGATATTCTTCTTCCTCAGTTCCCAGCAATCACAGTTTCAAGTCCCGAACATGGAACCATTTGTTAGCACAAGGGCAAACCCAAGGTTCAATGCTACAACAATGCACCAACAAAATCATAGCTATCATCCCTTTCAACAAAACCTACGAAGCATATGAAGTCTCACCCGAGGTAGAGGCAAGGGTGGTTGCAGGACTCCTGTGTCTGCAACCTTAGCTGGGACATAGATCTGTGATTGCAACACCTTACCAAATCACTTAGCAATTATGATTCATCAATATCCAGTCTTACTTTACAAAGCAGCTAAACCCTAATAGAAGATATGTGCAGTATTCACATAGATTCAATAGTCTCAAGCACTAAGCATACCAACATAGATCAGATTAGCATTCATTCACATTATTTGGCACTAAGCTATCATATTAGATCCTTCTAAGAATACATCAATGCACTAATCATACAATCACATAGACAATAGAACAACCAAAAAGCACAAAGCATTCACAACACAGGATATACGTGGTTCACCCCCACCCTGGGGCTATGTCCACCAACTCTTCTTCTCTTTTATTATCTTCGATCAATCAGCTACATGCACAAAGCATTGAGATCTTACTCCATAGAGGACATGATATCTGTGCACCTCGCTAGATCCTCCTTCCTTGAGTTATAGAAAAAATATTTCCACAGTCTCTTACAATCACTTGCACTTAGCTCTGCAAGCCTCACACAGTATGCACAAAGCAATTAAAGTTACCACTTGCACTTAGCAATTAACACTTATCACTTAGCACACCATCCTCTTCTTACATCACCTAGATACTTATTTATACATTACAAAATGGGCCTAAACATGGGTAAACCCATAGGCTGACATCCCTATTCCCATTACATAATCCCAAAACCCAAAAATCCCTAAAAAGGGGCCGAGATCCCGTGATCTCCACTTCGAATTGCGTTCCACCTTCGATAGTCTGTCAAAGTCCCAAAAGTAGTTCAAATGTGACCAAGGATCCTCAAAACTTGGTCAAGGGCCAACAGGATCTAACGGTTGTCCTAACTCCCAAAATGTATCTTAGATCGACGACTGAGAGCGACTTTGGACCTTCATCCTTTGGGACTTCAGAAATTTTTGTTTCCTTTCCAACCATAAACTCCTGAAGTGATTCGCTCCGAAGTTATGGATCATGTGCCACCTATCAGGCTTGACGATGGATGGTCCATGCTTATTCCGAGACTTCGGGACTTTGACAAGTCTGCTCTCCTACGCTCATCCAAAGGCTTAACCTTCGTGCATTTATCTCTGGATCCAAAGGTTGTTGATCCTCGACACTTTGATCCAATGGATCACATATATACTTCCCCTCTATGCTTCCTCTTCTCACTGGATGTTGATCTAATGGTCATTGAATTTTCTCCATATCTGGTGGTCCTTATTCATTTTGGATTTTGATCTTCGGGTAATTCGACCTTCAAGTTGACAATTCTTCCGAAGTGAGATTCCCCTAACAGTACCTCCTTGCAAATTTTGACCTGAACAAAATGTTGTTCGTCGATCATGTTCTTATATTGATGGCTCGATCTATCTATGGTGCTTCTCTTCTAGCATATCTTGTCCTTCCACTTAGAATGATCCAACGGTTGTTGGGTATTCGGGATTGGTGATCCAACGGCCACTGTTGTTCTTCCTCCTGAGCTTTCTCACCTTCTTCTCCACCTTTTGTTCTTTCCATCAATGACAAGCACACTCTTGTTGTAAAAATTCCAACAAGAAGCAGAAATAGGATCAGTCAGGAAATGAAAAAAAAGTTTCCCGGATTCATAAATTAAGGGTGGTTGGGAGGTGCAAGGGTAGGTTAGAGCCTGTAGGGGAGTAGGTGATTCCTTGTGAGTTTTAGTTGACTAAATTGGGGGTTGTAGCCTCCTACCAGTGGGTGCTGGTGAACAAGGGTGTGGGTGCATTCTGATCAGTGGGTGTTGATCTAAGACGAAGAACATCTTCCTTCTATGTAACTTGTAAAACAGAATTTTGCAGTTAATAGAAAAGTGTTTGTGGTTTGCCCAATTGGGTTCCGCAATAAAATATTATGTTAAAATATTGATTTCATTAACAAAAGAAAAATTGATA
>SNQJ01S0058992.1:29213-72050 GCA_010110895.2 Picea sitchensis
CTTGCTCTGTACGCTGAATAAGAAATGTTTTCTTTTTAACAAATAAAACAAAGTCCCGTATATATTTTGAAAACCATGTACTTTGTCATCAGTCTGTCAAATCGCGAATAAAACTAGATTAATTGAAAAAATCTGATCTTATTTTCATCGTGGATTTACCCTAATTTCTCATTAATGTCATGAAAATTGGGCGGCTTGATAGGCACTTGGGTTATGGAGAGTAAATGAATAAACACCTCGTGGAGTGTGCCAAACTTGAAGCGCGGGACGTAGTCTGTTTGATTTTAAAAAAATTTCAATCTTAATGACTTGTAGCTTTCTTCGTTTTTCGTGATCTCGTGAATTTGCCTTTAACGTCTTGATTTTGTGACTCGCGAGATTGCGAATTCCGATATCAGTATTAATTAACAATAAAACATGATGTATCGGATCCTTAATGATATGATTAACTTAATTGCTGGATCGTGAATTAGGAATTCGAAGACAAGTTTTTAGGAGAATGATATGCCGAGTCGCGATATTGCGATGCAGTGATAATCAAGGCTCAATAAAATTATGTCGCGACTTCGCGAATCGGAGTTTCGGATATTTTAACTTTATGAAAGGAAATGCCGAGAGGCGATATGCCGAGAACCAATGTGTTGAGAACCAAGTTTAACTATGGTTAGTTGTTCACTCTTGGTTCTTGACTATGGTTATTTTAAAAATTATCGCGTTCTTCGGCTCTCGGGGTCGAGAAAACAAAAAATTTAGGGTCGAGAAATGCCGAAGCGCAAAACCCCGAGGACGTCATAATCAAGGGTTAAAGGTCTTATACTACTCTTTCCTTGGACGAAAATTAAAGTCGAGTTCTCACTCTCGTGACTCGGGACTTGTGAATTCAAGAAATAAGGTGTCCGGCTTGCGAGATCACGAAACTTTGAAAAATCGTAAGGAGAAATATACTTGCGAAAAACGGGCCCTTTGTAAGTGACAAAGCATTACTATTCAGGAAACAAAAGATTTTTTTTAGAGTTTTATGACTTTGGAAGGAAAAGGGAAAGAAAAACAACTTTATGTCTCAAGTATCAGAATATTCTAAATTGTGTGAGGCGAAAAAAACAGGGGCGGCTCCAACAACAGGTTTAATAATCCTTGCTTCCAGCATTCTGTCAAGCTCAATCTTCACTTTTTCCTTATATTTAAGGTTCAACCTATAGGGTATTTGCTTGAATGGCTTTGCATCTGGTTTCAAAGGTATTCTCATCTCTCCCATAGGTCCTTTGATACCCTTCATATCAGTGAACTTGGTCGGAAACAAGTCTTGATACTCATGCAGTAATTCTGTAATTTTTTCAATGGTAGCAGCATCCCAATAATCTTTGACATTGGCAAGGTTCGATGTCTCCTATGTCCCAATATTAACTTTCTTTATCCTGATCGGTTTTCCAATGAATGGTAGTTCAACTTCTAGTCCTTCCACATTGATTAGAATCTGGACTAGGGGTCAAAATTTAGCCCAAAAATGAAAGTGCTCAGAATCATTTCAAAATGAATGGGTGTGTAGGCCTCGTCATCACTAACCCAATGCACTTCAAACGGGGTCAAACAAACATAGGATGAGAGAGATATCATGTTCTGTTCGATTTTCCAAACAGGCAAAAAAACATGTTGACTGTACAGTCCATACAGGTGATGACATGGCAGGGTCGTACCTCACATGTGGTAGTGCTGACATGTCATATGTTGATGTGGAAAGTGGTGACGTGGAAAGTGCTAAGTTGGAAAGAATTTATTTGATAGGACACATGGACAAATGAGATTTCGATACGTGGCATATAATTGGCATTTTATAGGCCAATGGTTTGGTGCCACGTGGCCCAGACGTGGGATGCCATGTGGCACCGTCTTTTGGTTTGGTAAAATTTAAGTGGAGTCCACGGGGATCGAATCTTGGACCTCCCACTATATTCAAATCTTTGGCAACGTCCGAACAACCAACATGCCACACAATAGTCCTTGTTGTCTATATGATTCCATATTTATTTAAATTCAAATATGTTGCTTTTTGGGCGCGGGTCCAGGCTAGGGATTAGTCCTAGCCCTTGGTTATATGTGCCACCACATACAACCACCTCACTGGGTGCACATTTTGAAATGGTCCATTACCATGCACCTAGACACTTATCATGCACACATTCAAGATGCAAATGGGTGCCTAATTTTGCATTGGGACGTGGCCACATGGGCCCCCATGCGCCCAACACCTTCGTGATTTGGGGGCTAGGTTCCCTAATTGTTCTACAATTTCATGTGATTTATGGGAACTACACTTTTTCTGGGTTTAGGCATGGGAAATGCCCAAAATCCAGGTGACTCACATAGGAAGTGCGAATTGGCGAACCAGAGACAACAAGCTTAAAGGAGGAAAATGGAAAGAGGCCTATCTTCTTCATTTTTTGGCCAAATGAGGTGCTGAAAAAGCCTAACTATGGGGTTTTGGGTGTTCTGAATCCATTGGAATAATTTTCAAAGGAAATTGGAGACTTCTATTGTAGTTTTTACACCATCGAGGTTTCATGGAGCTCTAAGGAGCTTAGGGCCACCATTGATGGAGGTCATGCTTAGATGAGCCCAAGTCTATTTTCTGTGACTGAATAGACATTTTTAACTAATTTTTATGCTATGAACACATTGGGATAGGTTTCAGATCCATTTGAGGACTTTTACAAGTGTTTTTTTCCACAAGGAATATTAGGGAAGCTCAAGGCCACCAGTAGAAGAGGTCATGTCCGGATGAGCCGTGGTCCGTGTTTAGAGATCCAATAGTCATTTTGGGGGTTTTTATGTATTCTGAACCCACTAATACAATAAATAAATCCATTGGAGTTGAGAAACAAATTGTAAAAGAATCTCTGACAAACTAATCCTAGAGATCCTAGTCCATTGATGGAGGCTCAAGGAGATGTAGCCCAGTTGGGGGTGAAATCCTTTATCATCTTGCTTCTGTTGTGAGTGTTTGCTGGTTATTACTTGCTCCAATTTATATTTGTTGTTGTATTTATTTAAACAACATATTTAACCATTAAAAAAAAAATCACACATAAACAACTAAAAGATGCATAAACTTGACACATAATTTCTCTTGCACAACTAAGACATTGAGAAAGGTCCTGAAGTTTATTTTAATGGAGTAGAGGGTGCTTGCATATAAAAACAAGTCAGCCCCCTATTTTCAGATTAGGGGGTATCAGAGCATAGTTTTTCTCATGTGATTGCCATTGATAGCTAGAGATTTAGCTGTTGGTATTATTGTGCAAGTTTTGTGTTGAAGTTTGATATCTTGCAAAGATGGAGGAAGCTTCAAATAGTAAGAGTTCTCATACATCTTCATTAGCCAAGTTATTTGACAAAGATATGTTGGAGGAGTTTCTAACCATGAGAGATGTGGTGCAAGAGATGTGGGAAGATAGAAAGGAGAGCATTTACCTTCAAGAGCAGTTGATGGCCATGAAGGAGGAGAAGCACCAGCTTCTTGAAAAGTTGCATGTGATGGAGAATCAACTCCATGAGGCAAAGGAAGGCCTTACCAAGTACATGCATGAACATGAGGTATGTAATGCTAGTTTTTCTTCAAATTCCTGTCAAGATGAATGTTTTGGTGTTTTTGAAAATCACACTAGAGGAATAGGGTCCAAGTTATTGTTAAAAATGGGCTATGAAGGTAGAGGGTTAGGAAAGCATGCAAAAGGAATTGTTCTATTGTTGTTGAAAAGAGGCCCAAGTATAGGGGTCTTGGATATGGACAGGAAAATGGGGCATATTCCAAAGTTGAGGAGACAAGGGAAACAATTCCAAGAACAACTTTTGTTGCAAGTTCAATCCCTCAAGCATGCAAAGTGTGTTTTCAATATGAATGCACATGTGTGAAAGTTGTGGCAACCATGAGGACAAAAACATTGTTGTTGGTCTTCAAAAGAGAGCTAGTAACTCTTCAAATTCACCTCCTCAAGAAGTCGATAAAGGTGAATGTTCAAGAAATTGTGTTGCAAGTTCAATCCCTCAAGCATGCAAAGTATGTGTTCAAGATGAATGCAAATGTGTGAAAAAAAAGAGTTGTGACAACCATGAGGAAAAGAACACTGTTGTTGGTCTTCAAAAGAGAGCTAGTAACTCTTCAAATTCACCTCCTCAAGAAGGCAATAAAGGTGAATGTTCAAGGTATATTTCTTCCTATAATTCAGTTGCTTTTGATTATGTTAAGTATGGTAAATTTGCATGTAAAAATGGAATAAAAAGTCCATGTACATATTGTGGTTTAGATAACCATCATGTTTCAAGATGTTGGAAAAGATTGACCACATTCAGGAAACTTTCCAAGAAAAGGCAACTTGAAAATAAGATGCAAAAGATTTGCACTCACTGTCAGAAGAGGGGTCATCTCATTGACCAATGTTGGACATTGCATCCAACCACTCATCCACGACACGAGAAGAAGATGGATAAAGAGACTAGCAAGAATGGAAAAGGAGATTCCATCATCGATGTGGGTAGAGATGATTAAGAAGAAGACGATTTTCAATAGAAAAATTGACCATTGAGTTGGCTTGGTAAGAAATGGTTGGATTTCTTGAACAGGTAAGGCTTGCATTTATCTATTTATAGTTTCATATTTCAGCCTTATGTATTCTTTTTTGTTGGAAGTATGACAAGTTGTAGCAGCTTATCATAACTTGCATGATGCAAGTTTGCATGTGAATGCAATTCTTTTGAAGGCATTCTTGTTGTTGTACAACTTCGCCAGGAGGATGTAAAAGATTTGTATGATACTCACTTATAGAAGCCATATAGCTTTTCATTTCATCTCTTATGTACCCACATGTTTTTGGGGTTATGTACTTATGTTTGTACTTGAAGGAGAGTTGAAGAGCTATGCACATGCATGTGACTTTGTATGTGTCAACAATGAACTTTGTGATAGTTTCATTGAGTGACTCATGAATGTAACATGGTTGTGTATCATGAATGTCGACTTGTCATTTTGAATGTCGATGTGTTTCAAATGAGTCTCGACTTGTGTCAGTGTTGTCTTGATGACTATGTTATGTCGATCATGTTTTTCGACTTATGTTTAGTTGATGGTGTTTGTCGTGTTGTAAGTCTATATTGAGTACACCAAGATGTAGGAAAATGCCATGTGATTTGATGAAGTACAAAATGCGACCATTTTCTTGAAGAGAAAAAAGACTTTGTTGGCATCATTTTCAGTCTTGTATAAATTTTTTTCCAAGATTGATGGTTTTCTTGGTTTGTGACAAGATGTCGCAGGGAAGTTTTTGTAGCCATTGTAGAGTGGATTGTGTTGACACCAAAGATTTCACAAGAAGGACTTGATTCTTAGTGGGAAGGCTGGCAGTCTTCCAGGCAGAAAGAGAACAGCGGGTCAGCAACAGTCAAAGAATAGTGGTTGAGGGACATAGCCAGTTGCAGTGCAAGGCATGTCAAGGTACCCAGGTGATTGCCAAAAAGACTTTTCAAGTAGAATCAGTAGATAGAACTTGGAAGTAGAAGATTATTGAACCTCAGGCAAATAATCATCATCTTTTGTGGGTCCAAAATCCTTTCAGTGGGAAGGTGTGATTAGAATTTGGACCAGGGGTCAAAATTTAGCCCAAAAATGAAAGTGTTTAGAATCTCTTCAAAACAAATGAGTACGTAGGCCTCATTGTCCTAAACCCAATGCACTTTGAATGAGGTTGAACATTGGATGAGAGAGATATCACGTTCTGTTCGATTCGCCAAACAAGCAAAAAAAATGCTGACTATACAATCCGTATAGTTGATGATGTGGCAGGGACATACCTCACACGTGGCAGTGATGACATGGAAAGTGGTGACATGGCAAGTGCTGAGTTGGCAAACATTTATTTGACAAGACACGTGGATGAATGGGATTTCGACACGTGGCATATAGGTGGCATTTTACTGGCCAATGGTTTGGTGCCACGTGTCACTGTCTTGTGGTTTGGTAAAATTTAAGTGGAGTCCACGGGGGTCGAACCCTAGACCTCCCATCATAGTCAAAGCTTTGGAAACATCCGAACAACCAACACACCACACAATAGTCCTTGTTGTATATATGATTCGATATTTATTTAAATTCGAATATGTTTCTTTTTGGGTGTGGGTCTGGGATGGGGCTTATCCCTAGCCCTTGGTTATATGTGCCACCACATACAACCACCTCATGGGGTGCATGGTTTCGAATGGTCCATTACCATGTGCCTGGACACTTGTCATGCACACATTCAACATGCAAATGGGTGCCTAATTTTGCGTTGGGACATGGCCACATGGCCCCCCATGCACCCAACACCTCCGTGATTTGGCGGCTAGTTTCCCTAACTGTTCTAAAATTTTGTTCTATTTACAGGAATGAAACATGTGCTGGTTTTAGGCACAGGAAATGCCCAGAAGCTAGGTGACTCACACAGGAAATGTGAATTGGTGAACCAGAGATAGCAAGCTTGAAGGAGGAAAATGGTAGGAGGCCTATCTTCTTCATTTTTTGGCCAAATGAGGTGTCGAAAAATCCCTGCTAGGGTTTTTTGGATGTTCTGAATCCATTTTCATAGTTTTCAAAGGAATTTGGAGACTTCTATTGTAGGTTTTACACCATTCAAGTTTCAAGGAGCTCTAAGGAGCTTAGGGCCACCATTGATGGAGGTCATGCTCAGATGAGCCCAAGTCTATTTTCTGTGATTGAATAGTCATTTTTGACTAATTGTTATGCTCTGAACAAATTGGGATAGGTTTCATATCCATTTGAGGACTTTTACAGGTGTTTTTTCCACAAGGAAGCTCAAGGAAGCTCAAGGCCACCAGTAGAAGAGGTCATGCCTGGATGAGTCATGGTCCGCTTTTAGAGATTCAATAGTCATTTTTGGGGTTTTTATGTATTCTAAACCCAATGGTACAGTCAGTAAATCCATTGGAGTTGAGCATCAACTTGTAAAAGAATCATTGACAAACTAATCCTAGAGAGCCTAGTCCATTGATGGAGGCTTAAGGAGATGTAGCCCAGTTGGGGGTGAACTCCTTTATCATCTTGTTTCTGTTGTGAGTGTTTGCTGGTTATTAATTGTTGCAACTTATATTTTCTGTTGTATTTATTTAAACAACATATTTAACCATTAAAAAAAAACTCACACATAAACACCTAAAAGATGCATAAACTTGGCACATAATTTCTCTTGCACAACTAAGACATTAAGCAAGGTCCTGAAGTTTATTTTAATGGAGTAGAGGGTGCTTTCATAGAAAAAAAAGTCATCCCCCTATTTTCAAATCACACGTCCCTATGGCCTTCTGTCTCAGCAATGTTTACCTTCCTCAGATCATCATCTTCATCGACATTAATGTTGTAACATCCTTGTAATTTTTGGAATGGCGTAGTCCATTCGTCGTCTTCTTGATCCAAAGGGAGGCTGGATGAATCCTTAAATACTTTCTCCCTCACAATATTTAATGCTTGATCTATTGAGGGAAATTCACTTTCAAACAGAAAGGTGGTTACAAAATTCTGAAGCATACCTTCCCAATCTGCGGTGATAAGGCACAACTCTGCTTGAAGGTACCAGTTAATAGGGGTCGTGTCTAGTGTGTTAATGAATATGTGTACCCATTTTTATCGAGGAATGTCACTCCAGACCTCTTCGTAACTTCATACATGGTCCTTTGGGTAGCTTCGACCTGTGTACCTCACTTCCCAGCTTCCTTCTTGTGCTGAAAACCGCGTTGTTATCAAGGTTCAACATTGTGTCTAGTCTGTGATATTGCTTTTATGTGTCCCCCACCATCTTGATGGTGTAGCTTTCAGAGCCTTGTCCATAGCCAACAACCTTTGTTGTGCTGGTACAATTGTTTCAAATTCCATCAAGAAGGATTCTAAAGGATTCAAACTATCAAAGGTAGGTAAGTTACTTGTTGTTGTACCAATCCAGTGAGCTTCTCTGGTTAGTTGAGCACATCTCCTTGTGGATACTTCATACATCTGGTTCTACTAGTTCTCCAACACTTCTTTTGAATCTGATGAACACGTGTTGTCACTTTGCCAACTTAGATTTCCATCGGTAGTAGGTTTGATATAATCCTGTTGTCTGGCTGTTAATTTATAGATGTTTTCCAGCTCATATGCATGGTATTCTTCTATGATGGGCTCTGTATACCGCGAACCTTCATCTAGATATAAGGGTGTAATGACCATAAGGCCATCTCCTTCAAATTTCATGTGTATTTTCTTTAAATCAACCACAGTAGAATTTTTGAAGGCCCAATCAATTCCTAGTAATGCAGGGTAAGGTCAACTATCATCAACAATTTCAATTACCTCAAAGTCTTCAAAGGTTCTAACTCCGTCGATGTCCATGGGGACATGCTCCAATCGTCCAAATGGACTGACATATTGTTGATTAGCCATGTGTAGCTTGATAGGGGAATATATCAGTTTGGGTTTTCCCATTAGTGCCCAAGTTTGCTTCGTCATGACATTGACCTCCGACCCTAAGTCGAGGACCACATAGTCTATATCATACTCTCCTATTTGAGCATTCAAATGTAATTATTTTTTTGTTCTTCTCTTCTTACCAATCTGGTGTACTACCCTATTCAGCAAGGGGTCAACCTTTCCTAGATCATACTACCTGATTAGGTTTTATAAATCTGTACAACTTTCTCATTCTGAATTAATTTAAGACAAGTGTAGAAAAAATTGATGAGCATTTTCCTCTTTTCCTTCTTTATGCACAACTGATTGATCAAATGCCTGAGGCATTACATACTCTTTTGCTTATGGTTGTGTTCTATATGAGGATCCCTGGTTCCTCTTGAAATCCTATCTTGCTTCCTCAAAGATTCATCTTTCTTTCTTTGCATCAAAATCCCGAGTCTTCTCCTTAGTTTTCCTGATACCCGACTCTTCTGCGATCTTTCTTTGGGTTGTTCTATCATATCCTATAGAAGTTCCTCCTCAAGTAATGACATCGACTCTAGGTTTGGTTATGTGAGGTTCAACATATATCATTTGTACTTGTGGGTTCTGCTGGGGTCCTCGTCTTTCTTGAAGCTTAGCCGGTAGAACAGGGCATTCTTCCATGACATGCTTGAAAGAGTTACAATAACTACAGGTTGTGCAAGGATTCTGACAATCCCTTGCTATGTGTCCTGGATACGCACAGTTATAAAAAATTATTTGTCCTCGGCCTCAACCCACACCTCATCCTCGTCCTCATCCTCTGTATCCACCATGAGGAGTGAAGTTTCCTCTCCCTGGAGAGTTGTACTGCGGAATGTTTTCTTCTTGCTATACTTCGCCTTGAATCTTGTATATGTCTCTCGACCTCTCATGCATGAGATTGTAAGCTCTACAATCTCGATCACCATGCCCTACTGGTTTACAGAATGTGCAGTACAATTTTATGGGTGTCTGAACATAATTCTACATGTAATAGCACTCACTTGGGAAATTTCCATTTCTGCACACATCACACCAGGGTATGTTAACTTGATTCAAGGGGATCAACGCTCCTAAGGCCAAATACTCATGAAATAAGGGATAGTGTTCCTTATCATGACATTTTGATCTACATCTCACACACTAGACATCTTCCCTTTAATCTTTTCCCTTATCTCTCTTCATATCCTCGACTTATAAAGACAAACTGATTAGTTGACTCAAGATCTGGCTCATGCCTACGCTCGATTCTCCCATAGGTGTTGATTCAAGCTTCATGGAGATTTCTAAATCTTCTTCTTGCGATGAAATATTTTGTATCTTCAGAGGAAATTTGATGTGTGGTAACATCGCAACGATTAACGATTCTTTGTTCTATTCATCGGGGATACAAAAATTTAATCGGCCTGTTAGGGTCTTGAATCGTTGGTCGAACTCCCAAACAGGTTCTGCTACCTCTTGTTTGATCTCTATTATCTCTGTAATACATTGTGACTTTGAATTAGGTTTCTTAAACTCTGCAATCAACGCATTCTTGATCTCATTTAGTGGCTTAGGCTACGCCAACCCTTGGACAAGTTTCATGTACCAACTCAGTGCATGGTCCCTCAGCATAGTGTTGAACTAGGTTCTCTTGATGGCTTCGTCGATGATACTTTTAATATTCCATACGGCTTCACATAGAAACCAATGTTGATCTGGATCTTCATATCCATCTTCTCTAAAGATAGGGAGCCTCATTTCATCTATCATAGAGATGACTAGGCTTCTAGTCTGAGTAGATGCTAAGCTACTAGTAACAGTGCTTTGAGGACTCTGGTGGTTCTAACTATTCTAACTGATAGGTACTATTGGTACAATAGGAAGATTAATGCTACTTACTTCAGTAGTCTGCACAGTTCCTGAGGTTTCTGGCTCACTTTGGTGAAGTTCTTTGGCTTCCCCTTCTTCTATTCTGGTGGGCTTTGAATGTTCTTCTTTGGTTATATATACCTCTTCTCCACTCTAGAAACCCTCTTCTTCGTAGTTTTTCTTAAACAAGTTCTCAAGGTGAACCCCTCAGAATACTTTCCCACTGCGCATATGTCCTACTTCTGTGTCACTGTCGCTGTCCAAGATCTTGAACATTATCCTTTTCAGGTCTGACCAATCTACTGTATCTTCAAGATGTGGTTTTCATGCAAGAGCATCTTGATTTTCATCTTCAGAAAGTGCAAACATTTTCCTTTGGGTCCTTTGAAAAAGTATCTCTCGACTTGGATATACGATTTTGTTCTGTCAATAGCAAATTCGGTGATATACCCTCCAATGGTACTATCAAACCAATGATCTACTGCTCTGGATACAACGCTATCAACTCTCTTGACCTTCTAGATCAGTGCCAGTGTCCAAACCACAAGAGGTCTAGATCTGATCTCGAACTAGGTATCAGCTAACCTAGCCAACCATTCAAAAAAATCCCCGTGGATTCCCCCAAAGAATATATCGTGAATGTCAGTGAATATGTATCTTTGTATCTAATCTTCAGTACTCAGTTTAGGGTTCTTTTTTGGGCTTCAACAAAGTCCCTCTCTTGATCCTCTATCCACTTTTGAATCTCACTCTTTGATGGTAACCACCTTGACATTCCCTTAAAAGTATCAATGTCCCGACAACAAAACCATTTGTTGGCACAGGGGCAGACCCGGGGTTCATTCCAAGAGCACACCAACAAGCCCTAGCTACTGGCCCTTTCGACAACACCTACGAAGTAGATGCAGTCTCACCCGAAGCAACTAAGAGGGGGGTTGCAGAACAGACATGTCTACAACTAGGGGAATATCAAGTGGAACTAATACAACAATAATGTAGCATTCATGTGTCGATCATCAGCTAGATATACTCTACGCAGCTATAGATCTGATCTAACACAATAATGAAAATGATAGCATAACAATGATAGGAATCTAGGCATCAATCACACATAGAACACAAAATGTATGTGGTTCACCCTCTCTCTAGGGCTATGTCCACATAACTGGGCTTATGCTATATTAAGATAAAGCTTATAGTTTTGATCTGTGCTCTAGCCAACAAATCCTCTCTCTTCTTATCTCCCCTTCCTGCGCACCCAGCTGCAGGATTTGATCTTCGCACCCAGCTGAAGATCTTACAATACTAGAAGGCTCTCACTCTCAACACTTCTCTCTCTCATCGTACAATAATCTCTCAATAAACCACAATCAATTTCAATACCCAATGTTACTACTCCCTCGACCTAGGTCCTCTCGACCTCTATTTATACATTACAGTTCCTCACTGACAACCTTAGGTCTAAACCTAGGTGTCAAAACCCTAATTACCCAAAACCCTAGGTGTCTAAAACCCTAGGTCAACTTGACCTACATTTTTCGGGCTTCGCCAACCTATCTCTCCTTCCTCGTCGTGCGGTGCTCCAAAGCATCCAATGGTGGCTTTCTTTGCTTGCTGAGTTGTCCACGATTCTTTTCTCTTGCTGATATGTCATCTCTGATCTCCTCATTCAATGACTTGCTTTTTCATACTTCGTTCCATTTGTTCTTCTCTTCTTCTTACTTCGACCTAGTGACAGTCACTATGTTTCCCACGCATTTCTCGTTTTACCTTTTCTTCCTTGATCTTCGCTTCCTTCCATATCCAAGGGCCAACACCATGTTTAGTGGGAGATTATCATAGGGAGAGTAAAGTGAGAGATGCAACTTAGTAACAAATCAAAATCAGGTGGGAAACAAATACATATTAAGTAAGTTACCTCTCATGTGCAAATACAAGTAAGTCACTTTCTCCATTTCACGCCACTTCTTGCACACCATGGCCATCTATTTCAACAATTGATTCTCCTTGACAATGTTGAATATGTTGTTTATTATCACCTCTAAAATGTCAATAAAGTGGGTTTATCTCATTATTTCCATGTCTATTTTCTAGACTCCATCATCATCATTGCCCTCTAGTGACCTTCACCATTGACACTAAGTAGATTGAGTCACCTCCTCCTTCTTCTCCTCTAACCTTATCTATAATATGATTTATATCCTCCTTCTCCTCCTCTAACCTTATCTATCATATGCTTTACTATTATATGGTAGTTTCTATTGTCATACACGAAATGCACTATAGCCATACTATCAATGAATGTGAGAAATTTGGCATAAAATCATGATTCACAACTCATCAATGTAGGTGCGTACAACAAGAGAAATATGCATAATATATTTTTTTGATTTTAAAAAAATTACAAATAACACTTCAAGTAATAACATTAACAATGACCATTGTTTTCACTACCGTTCTCATCTTAAGATGGAGGCGCACCTCCGTTATTCACAGTTTTCAAAACAAACACGTCCTGATAACAGGAGGATCAAGTGGAATTGGCCTTGAAATTGCTAAGGAAGCTATTGCATAGGGATCCTACGTCACTTTGGTAGCAAGAAATCTCTCTAATATGCACAAGGCATTTGAAGAAATCCTCCATGAAGGACGTTATGATCAGGACAGGATCAACATCAAGGTAAACATGGGAAGATTAAATCACATGCCCCTCATTAAGGGAAATTGGAAAAAATGAAGGAGCACAGAGCAATTCATTAAGGGAAAAGAGTTGAGCTAAATAAGCTTCAACAAATCAAGAAAATCAAGAAACAATCATATAGCTCGCCAGAATAGCTGGCAGTGCATAGTCACATACTGTTCAGATATAATTAACACTCCCTCTTAAACTCAACAATTACAAACACCAACACTGATAATTCCCAAGTGTTGTCTCTAAAAATCAAAACAGATTTTCCTAGTGGCTTTGTAAAAATATCTGCAAGCTGATTGCGTGAGCCACAAAATTGAAGTGCGATGTCACCATTGTTGACTAGCTCACGCATGAAGTGAAAACGAGTGTCAATATTCTTTCTTTTATTGTGAAACATACGGTTCTTGGATAAAGCAATTGCTGAGGTGTTGTCACAGAAGATAGGAGTTGACTCCTTTTATATATGTGACATATCATTCAATATTCTTCTCATCCACACAACTTGACATGAAGTTGAGGTAGCAACAACATACTCTTCCTTTGCAGAAGATATTGATATAATGGGTTGTTTATTTGATGCCCACAAAATCAGGTTCCCCAAGTGAAAAACATGTCCTAAAGTGCTTTTCCAGTCATCTAGGTTGCCTACAAAATCACTGTATGTGTAGCCAGAGAGATAATTATCATTAGACTGAGTGTACCATAAGCCAAAATTGAGAGTTCTTTCAACATATCTCAAAATTCTTTTCGCCATCTTCTAGTGATAATCTTTGGGGGATTCCATGAACCTGGAAATAAAACTAGATGCATACATAATATCAGGCCTAGTTGTTGTAAGATACAACAAACTGCCTACTAAACTTTTGTACAGGGTAGAATCCATTGTAGGGCCTTCATCTTGCTTGCTCAATTTTGTGCCTAGTGGTATAGGAGTTTTTGTTGGATTGCAGTCTTCCACGCAGAATATTTTGATGATGTCTACTGCATACTTTTGTGGACAAACTAAAATTCCCTTGGTTGATTGGTCAACCTCAATCCCCCAAAAACATTTCATTATGCCAAGATCTATCATATCAAACTCAGATTTCATTCCATGTTTAAAACTGGTTAACTCAAGATTTCCAGTATATATCATGTCATCAACATATAAACATACAATCAAAATTTTACCTTGTTGATCTGTTTTGGTGTATAGAGTTGGATCATTTTGGCTTCTGCTGAAACCAATATTGATCAGGTAAGTGTCAATTCTACTGTACCAAGCTCTTGGAGCTTGCTTTAATACATACAAGGCTTTCTTCAACCGATACACTTTGGTTGGCCTTTCTTTGACTTCAAATCCAGGTGGTTGATCCACATAGACCTCTTCTTATAAGACACCATTCAGGAAAGCTGACTTGACATCCATATGGTATACTTCAATTTTTGTTGAGCTGCTATGGCTAAGAGAGTCCTTAAAATGTCCAACCTTGCTACTGGAGAAAAACTTTCACCATAATCAATACCTGGTTGTTGTGAGAATCCTTTGGCAACAAGTCTTGTAAACCTTCCCCTTTTCATTGAGTTTAGTTTTGTAAACCCACTTGACACCAATACTTTTCTTGTGTCTCAGTAGATCAAAAAGATCCCATGTCTTGTTCTTCTCAATGGAGTCAATCTCTTGGTTCATGGATGGAACCCAATGTGGTTCTTTAGCTCCCTCTTTAAAAGATGTAGGTTGACATGACACTAATGCAAAGAGATTGTGCTCATCAATATCATCCAACTACTGATGGATTTCTCTCAAGCTTTGAGTTCTCTGATTTTGATGTTTAGAGGATGAATTTATCCTTGAAGTAGAGTTGTCCTGAGGACTTTCAAGCTGTCCTTGTACCTGCAATCTTGGAAGGGCAGGCTGATGTGTTTGTTGTCCTGAATTTTCTGTGTTTTCAGGAAGTGGCAGCAATGGATTTTGACTATCCATAGGCCGATTTTTAGACTCACTCAAGAACTAATTTTCAAGAAATTTGACATCTCTGTTGAGAATTAGTTTCTTTGAAATTGGATTGTAGAGTCTGTAGGCTTTGGATGTCTCACTGTAGCCAACAAAAATGCATTTCTCACTTATATCATCAAGTTTCTTCCTCAATTTGGAAGGGATGTGAGCGAATGTTATGCATCCAAATGTCCTTAGATGAGCAACATTTATCTTTGTACCACTCCATGCTTCTTGAGGGACCTTCATCTTGAGACTGATGGTTGGATATCTATTTAGGAGATAAACTGAGCATGCTACTACTTCAACCAAAAATAGATTTGATAGACATTTCTCTTTGAGAAGGCTTCTTGCCATGTTCATTATTGTCTGATTTTTCCTTTCAACAACTCCATTTTTCTGTGTTGTATACCTGGCTGTAGTTTGCATGATGATGCCTTGTGATTTGAAAAAATTTGCAAATTATTTGGAGCTATATTCTCCTCCTCCATATGACCTGAGAAATTTTACATATTTTCCACTTTGATTTTCAGCTTCAACTTTGAATTCTTTGAACTTTGCAAAGGTTTCAGACTTGTGTCTGAGAAAATAGATCTAAATTTTCCTGCTAAATTCATCGATAAACATTAGAAAATAAATGCTACCATATATTGAATTTGTTTGCATTGGTCCAAATAGGTCAATGTGAACCAAATCTAAGTGTTGTTTGGCTTGTGTGGAGGACTGTGGAAAACTAGTTCTCTTATGTTTTCCAAGAATGCAAGACTCACATTGGGGATTTTTCTCTTTGAAGACACGTAGACCTTTGACCATGGAGTGCTTCTGTAGAAGGATTAGACTCTAAAAGGGTGGATGTCCAAATATTGTATGCCAAACCATAGTTTCATTGGGGGTGGATGCACTTTGTGCATATGATTGGATCAGATTTGCAATTCTGAGGGTGAGGGGAAAAATTCTATTCCTAGTCATGTGGATTTCAGAAATCAATTTTCTGCTGGGGTTTTTATCATATATCCTACATGATTCTCCTTTAAAAAGTATCTTATAGCCATGTTCAATTAGTTTTCCTACACTTAACAGATTATGTTTCATATCTAGAACATGATAGACATTGTTTATGTCTTTCTTTACATTTTGTTTAGTAAGAATAGGTATAGTTCCTTTTCCTTGAAATTTGACTAAGGAATCATTTCCAATTGTAATATTAGATGAAATTGAGGAATCAATGCATGAAAGTAAATCATTGTCACCTGTCATGTGATTGTTGCATCCACTGTCCAACAACCATAGATCTTTATGTTGTTCTTCAGTCTTGTGGCATGAGAGAAACATACCATCTGAGGTTTCTCTTTCATGATTTGAGACACGTGCTCTGCCTGAGATCTGATCTGCTTTCTTCTTCCGACATTCATATCCATAGTGCACATACTTTTTGCAGTAATAGCATTGTATGTTTGATTTTCTCATTTGATCTTCTCCCTCTACCTCTGAGGCTGGAAATTCTGATTCTAGTTCTATTGTCTATGACCTTCACTTGAGTGATGGTTACTTGGAATTATCCCTCTTCCTTGGGGACCCATGCCTCTGACTATCCATCCGTTGAAGGAGAATTGATTCTTGAAGGCATTGACTATTGACTCATCTTCTAGATGTAGTTTAGTCTCATGTGTTAATAGAGAGCCCATTAATTCATCTATTGAAAAATTTGACAGATCCTTGGATTCAAGGATCGTTGTAACAACCATTTCAAATTTATTTCATATACTTATGAGGAATTTCTCAACAATTCTTTGATCAAGGATGGCTTCACCATTCAATCTAATATGGTTTACAATTCCCATGACTCTGGTCACAAACTGATCAATGTTTTCAGATTCTTTCATTTTTAAAGTCTCAAAGTGTGTCCTCAAGCTCTGCAGTTTGACTGTTTTGACCCTATCATTTCCTTGGTAAGATTATTTAAGGATGTCCCAGGCCTTTTTTGAAGTAACAACACTGTGAATTTTGAGAAAATCGAGTCATCCACTGAGTTTTGAATCCATAATTTTTCCTTATTCTCTCAGTTCCTCTGTGTTTCCTGAGCAGTTCTCTGTTGATTGGTCATGGTAGAAAGGTATGTTGGATATCGTTCCATGTAGACAAGATCCATTGGATCCCAACACTCTTGTTCTTGTAATAAGGATCTCATTTTAAGAGACCAAAACTCATAGTTCTTTCTAAGAAGAATCGATGCTTGTGTTGGTCCTAAATTGCTAGAGGTGGCCATATTGTAAAAAGATGAAAAAAAAATGTTAGAGATTTGAGTTCTTACCTATTTCCTGCATGTAAAACCAGGTTCACGAAATCCTCAATGTGACTTTGGGCTGAAAATAACAGGGTAGACAACTTCTTTAACATCGATCTGACTAGATTTGACTATTGGAGCGTGAGATCTACGGAGTCAGAGATCTGTTCTTTAGTGACTTTAGCCCCTAAAATGGTGGAATTGGGATTTCTGAGTTTACTCGAGGGACAAAAAAAATTTAAAGTTTAGCTTCTCATGTGACTGGGGATGAAAACCAGGTGCTCCGAGTCTTTGGTCTTCGGGCATTTCGACGCTGAAGGTATCAATTTCTCCGAATAGCTGAATGGTCGAATAACGAAATTATTTCAAATATCTACGATTCTCATTGATTTGAGATCAACGAACCACAATTACTTTGGGACTTCGAGCCTTTTGGTGATACTTCTGCAAAGATCAAGGGTTCTTGTTTATTTGAGATCAATGATCCACAATTACTTTGAGACTTCGGGTGATATTCCTTTATTACATGCTATCAACTGTCCTCATTGATTTGAGATCAACGGTCCACAATTACTTTGGGAGTTCGGGCTTTGAGCCTTTTAAATGCAGGGGTCTTACAATCCTACGAAGTGTTGTGTCTCCAAAGTGAGAGATCTACCTTCACGTGTCCTCTTGTTTTGGATGACTAAGATTCACTTCAGGAGTTTGAGCTTCGATATTTTTCTCCTGCTTGTTCACACAATCCTCCAAACTATCGTATTTCCAAAGTGAGAGATCTACCTCCATGTGGCCTCTTGATTTGGATGGCCAAGATTTACTTTGGAACTTCGGGCTTCATGTGTTTAGAGGTTCAGAACACCACAAACCCATGAATTGTTAACCTTCTGGAGTGACATATCTGTCGACGCGTGTCCTCAACCTTCAATGGATCATATTTGCTTCAGGACTTTAGGTATATATCGCTCCACAAAACCTTCTAGAGTGATAAGTCTTCGAAGTGAGGGATCTAGCACAGCTTATCCTCATTGATGGATGGTCCATATGAACTCTGGGCTTCGTGCCTTTGGGAGTTTTGGCTTCTCACATCCGCCTTCCTTCCAAAGTGATTATCGATGGAGTGTCGGATCTCCTGCCACGTGTCCACTTCAATCAATGATATAGATATACTTGAGCTCTTTAGAGCTTCAGGAGTCCTTTACTCCTCTTCATCTGCTTGCTTCCTCCCGGAGTACAAGATTTCCTGACGCATGTCACTTTCTTGAATATAAACAACCGCGAGTGATTGCAAAGACTTAAGTCGCACACTCTTTAATTTCCTTTTCGATCTTCACAAGGTGAAGATGCTTGTCTGTAGTGGGATGGTTATCCATCATTGATCTATTGATCTAGCAATATCAACGATCTTAAGCGATTACAGGCTAACAACTTGCTCAAATTTTAATTTCGTTCCCGATCCCCACGATGCGAGGATGCTTGTTCATAGAGGGATCGATATCTGTCGTTGATCTATTGATATATCAATATCAACGATCCTAAGTGATTGCGGGCTCACAACTTGCACAAACTTTAATTCCTCTCTGATCCCTGCAAATGTGAATATGCTCATTCGTAGTGGGATCGATATCCATTGTTGATCTATTGATCTAGCAAGATCTATGATCTTGAGCTATTGCGGGCTCACAACTTGCAGAAACTTTAATTTTCTCTCTGATCCCTGCAATGCCTACCCACCGTCGATCTCTCTCCAATGAGATCTGATGGTCATGACTTATTCTTTGCTCGATCTGATGACTGATCTTGCTCTCGCTCAGATATTACGGTTGAAAAAAAAAATCTTCTTACATGCGGGCTCGTCAATTCTGAGCTTAATTAATGGCTCATATCTTTTCCCGTGACCGATCTTATTACTTCTTTATCTTGGTATTTGTTGCTTCTACAAACTTCCTCCTGAGGAAATAATTTCATGAATCTTTCACGAATTCTTTAAATCATCACAAATATTTAATTGTTTCGTCCTTCTACAACTCTTCTTCCTCGTGCTTGTTATCTCCAACGATATTTTGAGCATACTTCAGACTGCTGACTTCTCTCCAATCTCTGTGAAGAATCTTGCATCCCGTGCTCTCGTCTGAGAGACAATGTAAGCTTTGTGTTACAAGGGAAAAACTCTCTATGGCCAAGGGTAAACCACAACAGACAGATATGACTGCAGAAATCATCTCAATTCCAACATGTGCTATATAAATTAATGTGCAATACGAGGAAGATGCCTACCTCGATCTAATCGTTTGATTTTGTTCCACTGTTGAGCACTTTGACCCAAAGCTTTACACCTACAAGAATTTCTCAACAAACAAGCGATGCAAGTATATAGTGACGATATATAAAATGAGTTAGCACATCAGATAACACAATCCATTAATAAACATTACAAACATGCCCATGGATAATAATCATATATTTGAAAGATATCGATAGGACAGGAACAAAGTATTTCTATTAATAATTGATCAATAGAAGTATCAACATTACAGACTTCCATGTCAACATGATTCGAAACCAAGAAACCAAGTTCCTTCCAACTAGGTCTCCACCACTTCAATCCTCCACCAAAGGCAAGCTCATAGCAAAGAGGTAATGAGGTCCTCTCGAAAATAAGGAAAGATCTTGGGGGATGAACATTGTGTTCAGACTTGAGGGACAAAGGGATGCAGACTCAATATGAAGTAATTTCTCTAGAGTAACTTTTCTCTCAAAGTTGAATTCTTTCTCCTCTTTTTCCATAGCTTGAAATTGTTCTCTTATAGCCTCCAGAATGAAACTGAAGGGCCGATTCAGAACGTTTCCAGTATATGGAAGGCCAAAGATCAGAGATCTTCTGTCGTGACATGGAAACCCAACCTCATTTTGTATTTTTTGGCACAAATATCGATATACGCGAGCTGTAGTGGAACAACAAGCGTATATGCATCTTGCAAAGCAGTTAGGGAGTGTATATGTGGAAAAATATATGTTTTTGGCTCTGGATTTGTCAAAAAGGGGTTGATAAGTCTAGATAGGGAAATGGAAAAAGGCCCTCTCTGCAAGATAGCAATGGTGAGGAAAATCTTGCTATAACACTCTGCTCTCTTCTTCTTATGATCGGGCTGCTCTCTAGGCACTGTGAAGAGGTTTAGATTCTAAGCTCTGATACCAGGACAAAATGAGAATCAAAGAAGATAATACAGAGAAGACGAAATTGGAAAATAGGAATTAGCATAGCACAATTTATTAAGGGAAAAGAGCTGAGCTAAATAAGCTTCAACAATTCAATAAAATCAAGAAACAATCATACAACTGGCAACATATAGTCACATACTGTTGAGGTTACAGATATAATTAACAAATTTGACTTGAGTTATAATNACCACGATGCAGCAAAATGCCATGTGATTTGATGAAGTACAAAATGTGACCATTTTCTTGAAGAGCAAAAAGACTTTGTTGGCATCATTTTCAGTCTTGTATAAATTTGTTTCTAAGATTGATGGTTTTCTTGGTTTGTGACAAGATGTCGCAGGGAAGTTTTTGCAGCCATTGTAGAGCGGATTGTGTTGACGCCAAAGAGTTCACAAGAAGGAGTTGATTCTCAGTGGGAAGGCTGGCAGTCTTCCAGGCACAAAGAGAACAGTGGGTCAGCAGTAGTCAAAGAATAGTGGTTGAGGGACATAGCCAGTTGCAGTGCAAGGCATGTCAAGGTACCCAGGTGATTGCCAAAAAGACTTTTCAAGTAGAATCAGTAGATAGAACTTGGAAGTAGAAGAGTATTGAACCTCAGGTAGATAATCATCAGCTTTTTTGGGTCCAAAATCCTTTCAGTGGGAAGGCATGATCATAATTTGCACCAGGGGTCAAAATTTAGCCCAAAAATGAAAGTGTTCATAATTTCTTCAAAACAAATGGGTACGTAGGCCTCGTTGTCTTGAACCCAACTCACTTTGAATGAGGTCAAATGGACATTGGATGAGAGAGATATCACATTCTGTTCGATTTGCCAAATAGGCAAAAAAAACGCTGACTGTACAATCCGTACAGGTGATGATGTGGCAGGGATGTACCTCACACGTGGTAGTGGTGACATGTCATATGATGAAATGGAAAGTGGTGACATAGAAAGTGCTGAGTTGGCAAGAATTTACTTGACAAGACATGTGGATGAATGGGATTTCGACATGTGGCATATAGTTAGCATTTTACTGGCCAATGGTTTGGTGCCACGTGGCCCAGACATGTGTTGCCACGTGGCACCATATTGTGGTTTGGTAAAATTTAAGTGGAGTCCATGGGGGTCGAACCCTAGACCTCCCAGCATAGTCAAAGCTTTGGCAACATCCAAACAACCAACACACCAAACAATAGTCCTTGTTGTATATATGATTCCATATTTATTTAAATTCGAATATGTTGCTTTTTGGGCGCGGGTCTGGGATGGGGCTTAGTCCTAGCCCTTGGTTATATGCGCCACCACATACAACCACCTCATGGGGTGCGCGGTTTCAAATGGTCCGTTACCACGCACCTTGACACTTTTCATGCACACATTCAACATGAAAATGGGTGCCTAATTTTGCATTAGGACGTGGCCACATGGCCCCCCATGCGCCCAACACCTCCGCGATTTGGCGGCTAGTTTCCCTAACTGTTCTAAAATTTCGTGCTATTTATGGAAACGACATGTGTGCTGGTTTTAGGCATGTGAAACGCCCAGAATCCAGGTGACTCACACAGGAAGTGCGAATTGGTGAACCAAAGATAGCAAGCTTGAAGGAGGAAAATGGCAGGAGGCCTATCTTCTTCATTTTCTGGCCAAATGAGGTGTCAAAAAATCCCTGCTAGGGTTTTTTGGATGTTATGAATCCATTGTCATAGTTTTCAAAGGCATTTGGAGACTTCTATTGCATGTTTTACACCATTTAAGTTTCAGGGAGCTCCAAGGAGCTTAGGGCCACCCTTGATGGAGGTTATGCTCAGATGAGCTGAAGTCTATTTTCTGTGACTGAATAGTCATTTTTGACTAATTGTTATGATATGAACAAATTGGGACAGGTTTCAGATCCATTTGAGGACTTTTACATGTGTTTTTTCCACAAGGAAGCTCAGGGAAGCTCAAGGCCACCAGTAGAAGAGGTCATGCCCGGATGAGCCATGGTCCGTTTTTAGAGATTCAATAGTCACTTTTGGGGTTTTTATGTATTTTCAACCCAATGGTATAGTCAGTAAATCCATTGGAGTTGAGGATTATATTGTAAAAGAATCTTTGACAAACTAATCCTAGAGAGCCTAGTCCATTGATGGAGGCTCAAGAAGATGTAGCCCAGTTGGGGGTGAACTCCTTTATCATCTTGTTTCTGTTGTGAGTGTTTGCTGGTTATTAATTGCTGCAACTTATATTTTTTGTTGTATTTATTTAAACAACATATTTAACCATTAAAAAAAAAACTCACACATAAACACCTAAAAGATGCATAAACTTGACACATAATTTCTCTTGCACAACTAAGACATTGAGCAAGGTCCTAAAGTTTATTTTAATGGAGTAGAGGGTGCTTGCATAGAAAAACAAGTCAGCCCCCTATTTTCATATCACACACCCCTGTGGCCTTCTGTCTCAACAATGTTTACCTTCCTCAGATCATCATCTTCATCGACATTAATGTTGTAACATCCTTGTAATTTTTGGTATAGCGTAGTCCATTCGTCGTCTTCTTGCTCCAAAGGGAGGCTGGATGAATCCTTAAATAATTTCTGCCTCACAATATTTAATGCTTGATCTATTGAGGGAAATTCACTTTCAAACAAAAAGGTGGTTACAAAATTCTGAAGCATACCTTCCCAATCTGCGGTGATAAGGCACAACTTTGCTTGAAGGTACCAGTTAATAGGGGTCGTGTCTAGCATGTTAATGAATCTGTGTACCCATTGTTATCGAGGAATGTCACTCCAGGCCTCTTCACAACTTCATACATGGTCCTTTGGGTAGCTTCAACCTATGTACCTCACTTCGCAGCTTCCTGCTTGTGCTGAAAACCGCGCTGTTATCAAGGTTCGACATTGTGTCCAGTCTATGATATTGCTTTTATGTGTCCCCCACCATCCTGATGGTGTAGCTTTCAGAGCTTCATCCATAGCCAAAAACCTTTGTTGTGCTGGTACAATTGTTTCAAATTCCATCAAGAAGGATTCTAAAGGATTCAAACTATCAAAGGTAGGTAAGTTACTTGTTGTTGTACCAATCCAGCGAACTTCTCTGGTCAGTCGAGCACATCTCCTTGTGGATACTTCATACATTTGGTTCTGCTAGTTCTCCAACACTTCTTTTGAATCTGATGAACACGTGTTGTCACTTTTCCAACTTAGATTCTCATCGGTAGTAGGGTTGATATAATCCTATTGTCTGGCTGTTGATTTATAGATGTTTTCCAACTCATATGCATAGTATTCTTCTCTGATGGGCTCTGTATACTGCAGACCTTAATCTAGATATAAGAGTGCAATGACCATAATGCCATCTCCTTCAAATGTCATGTGTATTTTCTTTAAATCAACCACAATTTAATTTTTGAAGGCCCAATCAATTCCTAGTAATGCAGGGTAAGGTCAACTATCATCAACAATTTCAATTACCTTAAAGTCTTAAAAGGTTATAACTCTATCGATGTCCATAGGGACATGGTTCAATCGTCCAAATGGGCTGACATCTTGCTGATTAGACATGCGAAGTCTGATAGGGGAATATATTAGTTTGGGTTTTCCCATCAGTACCCAAGTTTGCTTCGTCATGACGTTGACCTTCAACCCTAAGTCGAGGACCACATAGTCTATATCATACTCTCCTATTATAGCATTCAAATGTAATTCTTTGTTTGTTCTTCTCTTCTTACCAATCTGGTGTACTGCCCTGTTCAGCAATGGGTCTACCTTTCCTAGATCATACTACCTGATTAGGTTCTATAAATCTGTACAACTTTCTCATTCTGAATTAATTTAAGACAAGTGTACAAAAAATCGATGAGCGTACTTTCCTCTTTTCCTTCTTTATGAACAACTGATTGATCAAATGCTTGAGTCATTCCATACTCTTTTACTTATGGTTGTGTTCTAGATGAGGATCCCTGGTTCCTCTTGAACTCCTATCTTGATTCCTCAAAGATTCGTCTTTCTTTCTTTGCATCAAAATCCTGAGTCTTCTCCTCAGCTTTCCTGATACCTGACTCTTCTGCGATATTTCTTTGGGTTGTTCTATCCTCTCCTATAGAAGTTCCTCCTCGAGTAATGACAAGGAATCTAGGTTTGGTTCTGCGAGGTTCAGCATATATCATTTGTACTTGTGGGTTCTGCTGGGGTCCTCGTCTTTCTTGAAGTTTAGCCAGTAGCACAGGGCATTCTTCTATGACATGCTTGAAAGAGTTACAATAACTACAGGTTGTGAAAGGATTCTGACAATCCCTTGCTATGTGTCATGGTTACACGCATTTATAAAAAATTATTTGTCCTCGGCCTCAACCCACACCTCATCCTCATCCTCATCCTCTGTATCCACCGCAAGGAGTGAAGTTTCCTCTCCCTGGAGAGCTGTACTGCAGAATGTTTCCTTCTTGCTGTACTTCACCTTGAATCTTGTATATGTCTCTTGACCTCTCATGCATGAGATCGTAAGCTCTACAATCTCGATCATCATGCCCTATTGATTTATAGAATGTGTAGTACAAGTTTGTGGGTGTTTGAACATACTTCTGCATGTAATAGCACTCACCTGGGCAATGTCCATTTCTGCACACATCACACCAGGGTATGTTAACTTGCTTCAAGGGGCTCGATGCTCTTGAGGCCAAATACTCATGAAATAAGGGATAATGTTCCTTATCATGACCTTTTGATCTACATCTCACACACTAGACATCTTCCCTTTTGTATTTTCCCTTATCTTTCTTCATATCCTCTACCTGTAAAGACAAACTGATTAGCTGACTCAAGATCTGGCTCATGCTTGTGCTCGATTCTCCCATAGGTGTTGATTCAAGCTTCATGGAGATTTCTAAAGCTTCTTCCTGTGATGCAATATTTTGCAGCATCAGAGGAACTCTGATGTGTGGTAACATCACAACAATTAACCATTCTTTGTTCTGTTCATCGGGGATATGAAAATTTAATCGTCTTGTTAGGGTCTTGAATCATTGGTCGAACTCCCAAACAGGTTCTACTACCTTTTGTTTGATCTCTATTAGCTCTGTAATACATTGTGACTTTGAATTAGGTTTCTTAAACTCTGCAATCAACACATTCTTGATCTCATTCAGTGACTTAGCTTGTGCCAGCCCTTGGACAAGTTTCATGTACTAGCTCAGTGCGCGGTCCCTCAACGTAGTGTTGAAATGGGTTCTCTTGATGGCTTCGTCGATGATGCTTTTAATATTCCATACGGCTTCACACAGAAACCAATACTGATCTGAATCTTCAGGTCCATCTTCTCTAAAGATAGGGAGCCTCATTTCATCTACCATAGAGCTGACTAGGATTCTAGTCTGAGTAGATGCTAAGCTACTAGTAACAGTTCTCTGAGGACTCTGTTGGTTCTGACTATTCTGACTGCTAGGTACTATTGGGACAATAGGAAGATTAATGTTACTTACTTCAGTAGTCTGCGCAGTTCCTAAGGTTTCTGGCTCACTTTGGCAAAGTTTTTCGGCTTCCCCTTCTTCTATTCCGGTGGGCTCTGAATGTTCTTCATCGGTTAGATATACCTCTTCTCCACTGTAGAAACCCTCTTCTCCATAGTTTTGCTTAAACAAGTTCTCAAGGTGAACCCCTCGAAATACTTTCCCACTGCGCGCATGTCCTACTTCTGTGGCACTGTCGTTGTCCAATATCTTGAACATTATCCTTTTTAGGTCTGACCAATCTACTGTATCTTCAAGATGTGGTTTTCATGTAAGAGCATCTTGATTTTCAGCTTCAGAAAGTGAAAACATTTTCCTTTGGGTCCTTTGAAAAAGTATCTCTCGACTTGGCTATATGATTCTATTATGTCAATAGAAAATTCGGTGATATACCCTCCAATGGTACTATCAAACCAATGATCTACTTCTCTGGATACATCGTTGTCAACTGTATTGACCTTCTGGATCAATGTCGGTGTCCAAACCACAGGAGGTCTAGATCTGATCTCGAACTAGGTATCGACTAACCTAGCCAACCATTCAAACAAATCCTCATGGATTCCCCCAAAGAAGATATCGTGAATGTCAGTGAAGATGTATCTTTGTATCTAATCTTCAGTACTCAGTTTAGGGTTCTTGTTTTGGGCTTCAACAAAGTCCCTCTCTTGATCCTCTATCCACTTTTGAATCTCGGTCTTTGATGGTAACCACCTTGACATTCCCTTAAAAATATCCCTTTCCCGGCAACAAAACCATTTGTTGGAACAGGGGCAGACCTGGGGTTCATTCCAAGAGCACACCAACAAGCCCTAGCTACTGGCCCTTTCGACAACACCTACAAAGCAGATGCAGTCTCACCCGAAGAAGATAAGAGGGGGGTTGCAGGACAGACATGTCTACAACCAGGGGAATATCAAGTGGAACTAATACAACAATAATGTAGCATTCATGTGTCGCTCATCAGCTAGATATACTCTATGCAACTATAGATCTGATCTAACACAATAATGCAAATGACAACATAACAATCATAGGAATCTAGGAATAAATCACACATACAACACAAAATGTACGTGGTTCACCCTCTCTCTAGGGCTACGTCCACAGAACTGGGCTTATGATATATTAAGATAAAGCTTATAGTTTTGATCTGTGCTCTGGCCAACAAATCCTCTCTCTTCTTCTCTCCCCTTCCTGCGCACCTAGCTGCGGGATTTGATCTTCTCACCCAGTTGAAGATCTTACAATACTAGAAGGCTCTCACTCTCAACACTTCTCTCTCTCACCATATAATAATCTCTCAATAAACCACAATCAATTGCAATACCCAATGTTACTACTCTCTCGACCTAGGTCCTCTCGACCTCTATTTATACATTACAGTTCCTCACCGACAACCTTAGGTCTAAACCTAGGTGTCAAAACCCTAATTACCCAAAACCCTAGGTGTCTAAAAACCTAGGTCAACTTGACCTGCATTTTTCGGGCTTCGAAAACCTGTCTCTCCTTCCTCATCACGCAGTTCTGCAAAGCATCCAATGGTGGCTTTCTCTGCTTGCTGAGTTGTCCATGATTCTTTTCTCTTGCTGATATGTCATCTCTGATCTCCTCATTCAATGACTTGATTTTTCATACTTCGCTCCATCTGTTCTGCTCTTTTGCTTACTTCAACCTAGTGACAGTCACTGTGTTTCCCGCACAGTTCTCATTTTACCTTTTCTTCCTTGATCTTCGCTTCCTTCCATAACCAAGGGCCAACACCATGTTTAGTGGGAGATTATCCTAGGGAGAGTAAAGTGAGAGATGCAACTTAGCAACAAATCAAAATCAGGTGGGAAACAAATACATATCATGTAAGTTACCTCTCATGTGCAAATACAAGTAAGTCACTTTCTCCATTTCACGCCACTTCTTGCACACCATGGACATCTATTTCAACAATTGATTCTCCTTGACAATGTTGAATATCTTGTTTATTATCACCTCTAAAATGTCAATAAAGTGGGTTTATCTCATTCTTTCCATGTCTATTTTCCAGACTCCATCATCATCATTTCCCTCTAGTGACCTTCACCATTGACACTAAGTAGACCGAGTCACCTCCTCCTTCTTCTCCTCTAACCTTATCTTAATATGATTTATATTCTCCTTCTCCTCCTCTAACCTTATCTATCATATGCTTTACTATTATATGGTAGTTTCTATTGTCATACATGAAATGCACTATAGCCATACTATCAATGAATGTGAGAAATTTGGCATAAAATCATGATTCACAACTCATCAATGTAGGTGCATACAACAAGAGAAATATGCATAATATATTTTTTTGATTTTTAAAAAATTACAAATAACACTTCAAGTAATAACATTAACAACGACCATTGTTTTCACTATTGTTCTTGTCTTAAAATGGAGGCGCACCTCCATTATTCATAGTTTTCAAAACAAGCACATCCTGATAACAGGAGGATCAAGCGGCATTGGCCTTGAAATTGCTAAGGAAGCTATTGCATAGGGATCCTACGTCACTTTGGTAGCAATAAATATCTCTAATATGCATAAGGCATTTGAAGAAATCCTCCACGAAGGACGTTGTGATCAGGACATGATCAATATCAAGGTAAACATGGGAAGATTAAATCACATGCCCCTCATTAAGGGAAATTGGAAAAAGTGAAGGAGTACAGAGCAATTCATTAAGGGAAAAGAGTTGAGCTAAATAAGCTTCAACAAATCAAGAAAATCAAGAAACAATCATATAGCTTGCCAAAACAGCAGGCAATGCACAGTGCCATACTGTTTATATATAATTAACACTCCCTCTTAAACTCAACAATTACAAACACCAGCACTGATAATTCCCAAGTGTTGTCTTTGAAAATCAAAAACAGATTTTCCTAGTGGCTTTGTAAAAATATCTGCGAGCTGATTGCGTGAGCCAAAAAATTGAAGTGCGATGTCACCATTATTGACTAGCTCATGTATGAAGTGAAAATGAGTGGCAATATTCTTTCTTTTATTGTGAAGAACATGGTTCTTGGATAAATCAATTGTTGAGGTGTTGTCAGAGAAGATAGGAGTTGACTCCTTTTATATATGTGACATATCATTCAATATCCTTCTCATCCACACAGCTTGACATGAAGCTGAGGTAGCAACAACATACTCTGCCTTTGCAGAAGATATTGATATAATGAGTTGTTTATTTGATGCCCATGAAATCAGGTTCCCTAGGTGAAAAGCATGTCCTAAAGTTCTTTTCTAGTCATCTAGGATGCCTGCAAAATCACTGTCTGTGTAACCAGAGAGATGATTATCATTAGACTGAGTGTACCATAAGCCAAAAATGAGAGTTCCTGCAACATATCTCAGAATTTTTTTCGCCATCTTCTAGTGATAATCTTTGGGGGATTCCATGAACCTAGAAACAAAACTGGATGCATACGTAATATCAGGCCTAGTTGCTATAAGATACAACAAACTTCCTACTAAACTTTTATACAGGGTAGAATCCATTGTAGGGCCTTCATCTTGCTTGCTCAATTTTGTGCCTAGGGTTATAGGAGTTTCTGTTGGATTGCAGTCTTCCACGCAAAATATTTTGATGATGTCTGTTGCATACTTTTGATGACAAACTAAAATTCCCTTGGTTGATTGGTCAACCTCAATCCCCCAAAAATATTTCATTATGCCAAGATTTGTCATCTCAAACTCAGATTGCATGCCATGTTTAAAACTGGTTAACTCAAGATTTCCAGTATATATCATGTCATCAACATATAAACATACAATCAAAATTTTACCTTGTTGATCTGTTTTGGTGTATAGAGTTGGATCATTTTGGCTTCTGTTGAAACCAATCTTGATCAGGTAAGTGTCAATTCTACTGTACCAAGCTCTTGGAGCTTGCTTTAAGACATACAAGGCTTTATTCAACCGATACACTTTGGTTGGTTTCTCTTTGACTTCAAATCCAGGTGGTTGATCCACACATACCTCTTCTTATAAGACACCATTAAGGAAAGATGACATGACATCCATATGGTATACTTGCAATTTGTGTTGAGATGCTATGGCTAAGAGAGTCCTTACAATGTCCAACCTTGTTACTGGAGAAAAACTTTCACCATAATCAATACCTGGTTGTTGTGAGAATCCTTTGGCAACAAGTCTTGCCTTGTGTTTTTCAATCTGCCCCTTTTCATTGAGTTTAGTTTTGTAAACCCACTTGACACCAATAATTTTCTTGTGTCTCCGCAGATCAAAAAGATCCCATGTCTTGTTCTTCTCAATGGAGTCAATCTCTTGGTTCATGGCTTGAACCCAATGTGGTTCTTTAGCTGCCTCTTTAAAATATGTAGGTTGACATGACATTAATGCAAAGAGATTGTGTTGATCAATATCATCCAACTACTGATGGATTTCTCTCAAGCTTCGAGTTCTCTGATTTTGAAGTTTAGAGGATGAATTTATCCTTGAAGTAGAGTTGTCCTGAGGACTTTCAAGCTGTCCTCGTACCTGCAATCTTGGAAGGGTAGGCTGATGTGTTTGTTGTCCTGAATTTTCTGTGTTTTCAGGAAGTGGCAGCAATGGATTTTGACTATCCATAGGCCGATTTTCAGACTCACTCCAGAACTGATTTTCAAGAAATTTGACATCTCTGTTGAGAATCAGTTTCTTTGAAATCAGATTGTAGAGTCTGTAGGCTTTGGATGTCTCACTGTAGCAAAAAAAAATGCATTTCTCACTTATATGGTCAAGTTTATTCCTCAATTTGGAAGGGATGTGAATGAATTATATGCATCCAAATGTCCTTAGATGAGCAACATTTAGCTTTGTACCACTCCATGCTTCTTGAGGGACCTTCATCTTGAGACTGATGGTTGGATATCTATTCAGGAGATAAACTTAGCATGCTACCGCTTCAGCCAAAAATAGATTTGACAAACATTTCTCATTGAGAAGGCTTCTTGCCATGTTCATTATTGTCTGATTTTTCCTTTCAACAACTCCATTTTTTTGTGGAGTATACCTGGCTGTAGTTTGCATGATGATGCCTTGTGATTTGCAAAAAATTGAAAATTATTTGGAGCTGTATTCTCCTCCTCCATATGACCTGAGAAATTTTACATATTTTCCACTCTGATTTTCAGCTTCAACTTTGAATTCTTTGAACTTTGCAAAGGTTTCAGACTTGTGTCTAAGAAAATAGATCCAAATTTTCGTTCTAAAGTCATCAATAAATGTTAGAAAATAAATGCTACCATATATTGAATTTGTTTGCATTGGTCCAAATAGGTCAGTGTGAACCAAATCTAAGTGTTGTTTGGCTTTCGTGGAGGACTGTGGAAAACTAGTTCTCTTATGTTTTCCAAGAATGCAAGACTCACATGGGGGATTTTTCTCTTTGAAGACATGTAGACCTTTGACCATGGAGTGCTTCTATAGAAGGACTAGACTCTGAAAGGGTGGATTTCCAAATATTGTATGCCAAACCATAGCTTCATTGGGGGTGGATGCACTTTGTGCATATGATTGGATTAGATTTGCAATTTTGAGGGTGAGGGGAAAAATTCTATTCCTAGTCATGTGGATTTCAGAAATCAATTTTCTGCTGGGGGTTTTATCATATATCCTACATGATTCTCCTTTAAAAAGTATCTTATAGCCATGTTCAATTAGCTGTCCTACACTTAATAGATTATGTTTCATATCTGTAACATGATAGACATTGTTTATGTCTTTCTTTACATTTTGTTTAGTAAGAATAGGTATAGTTCCTTTTCCTTGAACTTTGACTAAGGAATCATTTCCAAGTGTAATATTAGACGAAATTGAAGAATCAATGCATGAAAGTAAATCTTTGTCACCTGTCATGTGATTGTTGCATCCACTGTCCAACAACCATAGATCTTTATGTTGTTCTTCAGTCTTGTGGCATGAGAGAAACATACCATCTGAGGTTTCTCTTTCATGATTTGAGACACGTGCTCTTCCCGAGATCTGATCTTATTTCTTCTTCCAACATTCATATCCATAGTTCCCATACTTTTTGCAGTAATAGCATTGTATGTTTGATTTGTCTTTTGATCTTCTCCCTCTGCCTCTGAGGCTGGAAATTCTGATTATGGTTCTTTTGTCTGTGACCTTCACTTGAGTGATGGTTACTTGGAATTATCCCTCTTCCTTGGGGACCTGTGCCTTTGAATCTCCATCTGTTGAAGGAGAATTGATTCTTGAAGGCATTGACTATTGACTCATCTTCTAGATGTATTCTAGTCTCATGTGTTAATAGAGAGCCGATTAATTCATTTGTTGAAAAATTTGACAGATCCTTGGATTCAAGGATCATTGTAACAACCATTTCAAATTTATTTGGTATACTTATGAGGACTTTCTCAACAATTCTTTGATCAGGGATGGCTTCACCGGTCAATCTAATCTGGTTTACAATTCCCATGACTTTGGTCACAAACTGATCAATGTTTTCAGATTCTTTCATTTTTAAAGTCTCAAAGTGTGTCCTCAAGGTCTGCAGTTTGACTATTTTGACCCTATCATTTCCTTGGTAATATTATTTAAGGATGTCCCAGGCCTTTTTTGAAGTAACAACACTGTGATTTTTGAGAAAATTGAGTCATCCACTGAGTTTTGAATCCATAACTTTTCCTTATTCTCTCGGTTCCTTTGTGTTTCCTGAGTAGTTCTCCGTTGATTGGTCATGGTAGCAAGGTTTGTTGGATCTCGTTCCATGTAGACAAGATCCATTAGATCCCAACACTCTTGTTCTTGTAAGAAGAATCTCATTTTAAGAGACCAAAACTCATAGTTCTTTCTAAGAAGAATCAATGCTTGTGTTGGTCCTAAATTGCTAGAGGTGGCCATATTGTAAAAAGATGAACAAAAAATGTTAGAGATTTGCATGCTTACCTGTTTCCTGCACGTAAAACCTGGTCCGTGAAATCCTCTATGTGACTTTGGGCCGAAAATCATGGGGTAGACAACTTCTTTAACTTCGATCTAGCTAGATTTGACTATCGAAGAATGAGATCTACAGAGTCAGAGATATGTTCTTTAGTGACTTTAGCCCCTAAAATGGTGGAATTGGGCTTTCTGAGTTTACTCGAGAGACAAAAAAAATTTGAAGTTTATCTTCTCATGTGACTGGGGGATGAAAACCAGGTGCTCTGAGTCTTTGGTCTTCGGGCGTTTCGACGCTGAAGGTATCAATTTCTCTTAATAACTGAATGGTCGAATAACAAAATTATTTCAAATATCTACGATTCTCGTTGATTTGAGATCAACAAACCATAATTACTTTGGGACTTCAAGCCTTTCAGTGATACTGCTGCAAAGATCAAGGGTTCTTGTTGATTTGAGATCAACAATCCACAATTACTTTGAGACTTCGGGTGATATTCCTTTATTACCTGCTGCAAATATCATCTTTCCTCGTTGATTTGAGATCAACGGTCCACAATTACTTCAGGAGTTCGAGCTTTGAGCCTTTTCAGTGCAGGGGTCTTACAATCCTACGAAGTGTTGTATCTCCAATGTGAGAGATCTGCCTCCACGTGTCCTCTTGTTTTGGATGACCGAGATTCAATTTGGGAGTTCGGGCTTCTAGATTTTTCTCCTTCTTGTTCACGCAATCCTATGAACTATTGTATTTCCGAAGTGAGAGATCTACCACCACGTGGCCTCTTGATTTGGATGGCCAATATTTACTTCGAAACTTTGGGCTTCAGGTGTTTAGAGGTTCACAACACCACAAACCTCTGAATTGTTAACCTTCTAGAGTGACATATCTGTCGATGCGTGTCCTCAACCTTCAATGGATCATATTTGATTCGGGACTTTAGGTAGATATCGCTCCACAAAACCTTCTGGAGTGATAAGTCTTCGAAGTGAGGGATCTAGCATAGCTTGTCCTCATTGATGGATGGTCCATATGAACTCTGGGCTCCGGGCCTTCAGGAGTTCTGGCTTCTCGCATCCGCCTTCCTTCCGAAGTGATTATCGACGGAGTGTCATATCTCCTATCACGTGTGCACTTTGATCAACGATCTAGATATACTTGAGCTCTTCAGAGCTTCAGGAGTCCTTTACTCCTCTTCATCTGCTTGCTTCCTCCCAGAGTATAAGATTTCATGACGCGTGTCACTTGCTTGAAGATAAACGACCGCGAGTGATTGCAAATACTTAAGTCGCTCACTCTTTAATTTCCTTTCCGATCTTCGCAAGGTGAATATTCTTGTCTATAATGGGATGCTTATCCATCGTTGATCTATTGATCTAGCAAGATCAACGATCCTGAGCGATTGCGAGCTAACAACTTGCTCAAATTTTAATTTTGTTCCCGATCCCCACAATGCGAAGATGCTCATTCATAGCGGGATCGATATCTGTCGTTGATCTGTTGATATATCAAGATCAATGATCCTAAGAAATTGCGGGCTCACAACTTGCACAAACTTTAATTTCCTCTCCGATCCCTGCAATGCGAATATGCTCGTTCGTAGTGGGATCGATATCCGTTGTTGATCTATTGATCTAGCAAGATCAATGATATTGAGCTATTGTGGGCTCACAACTTGTAGAAACTTTAATTTCCTCTCTGATCCCCACAATGCCTGCCCACCGTCGATATCTCTCCAATGAGATCTGACGGTCATGACTTATTCTTTTCTCAATCTGACGGCGGATCTTGCTCTCGCTCAGATATTACGGTTGAAAAAAAAATTCTCCTTACATGCAAGATCGTCATTTCTGAGCTTAATTAAAGGCTCAGATCTTTTCCTGCGACCGATCTTATGACTTATTTAGCTTGTCCTTTGTTGCTTCTACAAACTTCCTCCTGAGGAAAGAATTTCATGAATCTTTCACGAATTCTTTAAATCATCACAAATATTTAATTGTTTCGTCCTTTTATAGCTCTTCTTCCTCACGCTTGTTATCTCCAACGATATTTTGAGCGTACTTCAGACTTCTGACTTCTCTCCAAGATCTATGAAGAATCTTGCATCCCGTGCTCTCGTTTGAGAGACAATGTAAACTCTGTGTTACAAGGGAAAAACTCTCTATGGCCAAGGGTAAACCACAACAGACAGATATTACTGCAGAAATCATCTCAATTCCAACATGTGCTATATAAATTAATGTGCAATAGGAGGAAGTTGCCTACCTTGATCCAATCGTTTGATGTCGTTCCACTATTGAGCACTTTGACCCAAAGCTTTACACCTGCAAGAAGTTCTCAACAAACAAGCGATGCAAGTATATAGTGACGATATATAAAATGAGTTAGCACATCAGATAACAAAATCCATTAATAAACATTACAAACATGCCCATGGATAATAATCATATATTTGAAAGATATCGATAGGACAGGAAAGGAGTATTTCTATTAATAATTGATCAACAGAAGTATCAACATTACAGACTTCCGTGTCGGCACGGTTCGAAACAAAGAAACCAAGTTCCTTCCAATTGGGTCTCCACCACTTCAATCCTCCACCAAAGGCAAGCTCATAGCAAAGAGGTAACGAGGTCCTCTCGACAATAAGGAAAGATCTTGGGGGCTAAACACTGTGTTCAGACTTGAGGGACAAAGGGATGCAGACTCAATATGAAGTAATTTCTCCAGAGTAACTTTTCTCTCAAAGTTGAATTCTTTCTCCTCTTTTTCCATAGCTCAAAATTGTGCTCTTATAGCCTCCAGAATGCAACTGAAGGGTCGATTTGGAACGTTTCCAGTATATGGAATGCCAAAGATCAGATATCTTCTGTCGTGACATGGAAACCCGACCTCATTTTGTATTTTATAGCACAAATCTCAATATAGGAGAGCTGAAGTGGAGCAGAAAGCGTATACGCATCTTGCAAAGAAGTTAGGGAGCATATATGTGGAAAAATATATGTTTTTGGATCTGGATTTGTCAAAAAGGGGTTGATAAGTCTGGATAGGGAAATGGAAAAAGGCCCTCTGTGCAAGATAGCAATGGTGAGGCAAATATTTCTATAACACTCTGTGCTCTTCCTCTTATGATCGGGCTGCTCTCCAGGCACTGTGAAGAGGTTTACATTCTAAGCTCTGATACCATGAAAAAATGAGAATCAAAGAAGATAATACAGAGAAGACGAAATTGGAAAATAGGAATTAGTAGAGTGCAATTCATTAAGGGAAAAGAGCTTAGATAAATAAGCTTCAACAACTCAATAAAATCAAGAAACAATCATACAACTAGCAGTGTATAGTCACATACTGTTGAGGTTACAGATATAATTAACAAATTTGACTTGAGTTATAATACATTTATCTCATAGAATGTTAGTACATATGTTACTTATATATATATATATATATATATCTATATATATCTATATATATTGTAATAATGTTTTGTTAATATTATTTTTAAATGCACTATGTATTATTATACATTTTGTTTACATTGAATTGTAGATTTAGAATTAACAAATGAAGAAAACATTTTTTATAATGGTTTGGTTTTTACCCTACTTAAATACTTGTAACCAGTTGTGAATGAATGAGTTCTATAATTCATTATTTTTATGATATGCATATTTCTAACAAAAGTGGTTGCTTGCACATTTTGCAGAATTAGGGGGGTATAAACATATATAAGAATGCATATCCAAGAAATGGAGGAAGGAGAGGGAGCATGTGACTGTTGGTAATGCATAGACAAAATAAATGGATGCAAGGGAAGAGGGGAGAAAGAAACATTAATAGAGATCGTGAGACGTTAGAATAGAAGTACAGAGCTACAAAGTAGACAATAAGAGGCTGTCAAAAGAACAAAATCAAATAAATGCTTAAGTGATGCAAATGAGAGGCTGATAAAAGAACAAAATAAAATAAATTCTCAAGTGATGCAAATCCTAAATCAATTTCATATGCAAGCAAATAATGGATCGAACTCAATACAGGAGGAATAGGGCACATATCATGAAAGAAGAGATAACTATAGTAGAGATGATTATTCAAGAAGTACTAGAAAAACTCATAGACATCACTCGCCTCCTTACTCAACAAGGGAATTTTATGCATTTGAAGATTCCATAAGTAGTCCAGAGGTGTCTCATGTTAGGAACTAAACAAGAAGACATGAATTGGATAATTTGCAAGGAGAGTTGAGGAAGCTTAAGCCACCATCCTTTGATGGTGAAAGAGAAAGGGAAGATGATGTTGAAGCATGGTTGTTTGGAATCATGAGGTATTTTCATTTGGATAAATACTCATCAAACCTAGAACTCATAATTTCCACTTACCATCTACATGGAAAAGATTTTTTGTGGTGGGATCAACTTAAGCAAGTTGAGCACATAAATGAGAGCAGGATCACTTGGAACCAATTCAAGAAATATTTTCAGAAGGCGTACCTTTCAGATCACTTCTATGAAAATAAAATGTAGGAGTTCTTTGAACTAAGACACGGAAGCATGATCATGGCAGAGTATGAAAACAAGTTCTTGGGATTGATAAAGTATGTGGGGTTTACAAAATTTGAGAAGGTGAAAATAGAAATCTTTTTTAGTGGACTCCCTTCATTTTATAAAATGAAGATTCAATATGATGAGTCCATGAATTTCACTGAGACCATGAGGATGGATAAGTACCTGGATGAGAAAGGAAAGGGCAGAGACTCTTTGTAGAAATCTTGGAAGGATAAGAAGAATAATTCTGATGAAAAAAAGAAAGGGTTCAAACCTCCTTTCAACGGAAATAACCCAAATAAAAATAAACAAGATCAACGTGCCAAGGATGAATCCAAGAGAGAAGACTCATTGGGAAAAAGGGGGATACCATCAATCCAATGTTGGGGATGAAAAGAATATCACATGTACAAGGATTGTCCTCACATAAAAGGGAAAGTGAAGACCATGCACAACATCCAAGAGGCTACAACAGTAGAAGATATGGGAAAAATATATGCACCCTTAGAATATCGACAAACATTGATCTAAAATTGAAGAAGACTTGAAAAACTTGAATAAATATTGCAAGTGAAATGGTATGTGTTTAAAGCAACCGAATAAATTTGCAACACATAATTAATGATTACTTATGTAAAGATACACATAGACAACAACATAAAACATTGAACATCAGACATAAACACAACAACTTGATAAAGGAGTTCACCCCACTCCGGGCTACATCTCCTGGTCCAGCTTCCAATGGATCATTATTATTAAATTGCTCAAAGTGATCAAAAACATGCCTTACAATGCTCAAAATGACAAACCAACTACTCCAATGGCTCCGCAGCATCCCAAAACCCCTGTCTGGGCTCTTTCGGCACCTCAATCTGTCAAAAAATGAAGAAGATGGCCTTCTTGAAATCTCCCTCTTCAACTTTGTTGTCTCTGGTTCTACAAATCGCACCCTTGTGCTTCAAACCTGGCACACATGCTTATTTAAGCGTAAAGAACCCAGTCTCGTGCATTACCGTGCATCGGTACAAACCGTAGGATGGTTAAGGGTGCGCCAGCCCCTAACCGCCTCGGCACTTGGGCACATGGCGCCATAGGACCTTGGCTGGGCAAAATAGTAGTTAAGCTTCTATAACCGTTGAAACCACGTGTTTTTAAACCATTGGTTAATTACAAAAACTCACGGGTTATTCCAACCCGACGCATATACCAATATATAGTTTTAAACTTTGGTTTATAACATTCATTCGTGTGCATAAACATTACAACCGCACCATTCATTACATATATAATATATGGTTTAGCGCGCGGGTAATATAAACACACGGTTACATGTGTTATGTTATGGAACCATGGGTCGAGGCTTAAGCCCCGGCCCGCGCCCTTTTCCAAAACAAACAATATGTAACTTTAAATGTAATGTGGCCCGCCTTCCTAACAAGGAACATTGGCGGGAATGTTGGTTATCGGAGTGCTATGAAATCGTTTGGCTTGTGGGAAGGTCCGGGGGTCGAACCCCGCGGCCTCCATATCATTTTACATATATACATCCATATAAACCAACCATATAGTGACACGTGGCGCCAATGGGTTGGGCCACGTGTCCACACATTATTGGCTGCAAATGACACGTGTCAATACCTGATTGGTAAACCACCATCCAATAGAAATGCACCACATCTTTCCTCTACCACATCATCATGATGGTACGGCCCTGCCACGTGGCCGCACGGACTGTACAGACATGTACAATCAGCATCCCAAATTTTTACCTGTTTGGCTTGGCGGACAGATCGCGATATCTCCTCCATACGGACTCCGTTTGCGAAAGTAAATATACCACCGGAATCAGGAAGACGAGACAGACGCAATGGCACTGTTTTCGTCGCATTCCAAGCACTTTGANAATTGAGCAAAATTTGATCCCCTGATCAAACATAGTACCAATCCAATATGTTCGAGGTGGAAGGTAAGATCATTAATAATCTTGTTGCTATTTTAATTGATTAGGAGCAATCCATTGTTAGATCGATCCTAAAACAAGTGATATATTACATTTGGAGAAATGTAAGATTGAAAAATCAAGTTTGGTTCAACTAGCCACTAGAATCAAAAGAGGGATCAATGAGCTAGTTAAAGGTTTCCCCATAAGTCTTAACATAGTGAATACTAATGCTCATATAAATATTATACTATTGGGATCTTATTATATTCTAATTGGAATGGATTGGTTGTATAAGCATCATGATTTCCTAGATTTTCATAACAAGATGTCCATTTACATGTCTTGATGAAGAACGAAAACATAGCACTGTGAAAGGAATTCCAAGACCCATTTCTATAAGGGAGATTTCATCCTTACAACTGAAGAGATGCTTCATCCTTATAGATGAAGAGATCTTTCAAAAAAGGATGTCAATTGTATGCAACCCATGTGGAGGAGCTAGAAAAGGAAAAAGGGCCAAGCCTTGAATATTTTTTGGTACTGCAAGAGTTTGAAGATGTATTCCAAGAAATATGAGGGTTGCCACCAAAGAGGGAGATAAATTTCTCTATCGATTTAGTACGAGGAGAGGCTCGGGTATCAAAAACACCTTACAGAATGAGTACACCGAATTAAAAGAATTACAAATGCAACTGGAAGAATTGTTGAAGAAAGGGTACATACGTCCAAGTGTTTCACCTTGGGGAGGACCAATACTCTTTGTCAAAAAGAAGGAAGGAACATTGGGGCTGTGCATTTAATTTAGACAGTTGAATAAATCCAGTGTGAAGAACAAATACCCTCTACCCAGAATTGATTACCTCTTTGATCAACTAAGAGGGGAAGAGATATTTTCAAAGATAGACTTGAGATCAGGATACCATGAGGTAAGAATCAAGGAAGAAGACATGAATAAGACATCCTTTAGGACCAGGTATGAGAATTATGAATTTGTAGTGGTGTCAGTTGGACTAACCAATGCACCAATTGTCTTTATGTTCTTAATGAATGGCCTATTAGAAAATTATTTGGATAAGTTTGTCATAGTATCCTTGGATGACATACTTATCTATTCTAAGTCAGAAGAAGAGCATGAACATCGCTTGAGTTTGGTATTGTAAGTGCTGAAGGAACATCAGTTGTATGCCAATATTAGTAAGTGTTCGTTTTACCAAGAACAAATCCATTACTTGGGAAAAATTATTTCAGAACAAGTTATAGCAGTAGATCGAAAGAAGATTGAAGCCATTAGAGGATGACCAACACCCAGGAATGTTTCAGAAATCATATCTTTTATGGGATTAACTAGTTACTACAAAATATTTACAGCGGGGTTCTCTAAGATTTTTCGTCCCATCACTTCTTTGCAAAAGAAGAGAATTAGATTTGAATGGACAACTGAGTGTGAAGATAACTTTAATTTGTTGAGAGACTTACTTAGTAGTGCACCTATTTTAAATATTGTTGACCCAAATGGAAGTTTTGTGGTATGTACAGATGCATGCAAGGAAGGACTTGGTGGAGTTATCACTCAAAATAGACATATCATTGGTTATGATTCCAGAAAGCTTAAAGAACATGAAAGGAACTATTCTACACATGACTTGGAGCTTTCTACCATTCTTCATGCATTGAAGATGTGGAGGAATTATCTCATGGTAAAGAGATTTGAATTAAGAAGAGACCATAGTGGTATGGAATATCTTTTTGAAAGCCAACTTTGAATGCCACACAAACCAGATCGCTGGAATTTTTAAGTGAACACAATTTTGACATCAAGCATATTAAAGGAAAATAAAATAAGGTTGTTGATGCACTCAGTAGAAAATTACATCTCGTGCATGATACAACCATTATTATGCATTAATCGTATTTAAAGAGAAGAATTTTAGATGTTGTTGTTACATATCAAGATTACCTACACGTAAAAGAAATCTTACAACAAGAAAATGTACAACAAAAAATTAAAGAACATGATATGAAGGAAGATAGATTACTTATGCATAAAAATAGAATTTATGTTCCTGGTTTTGGAAAACTTAGGGATTTGGTATTAAAAGAAATGCATAATGTTTCGTATGCCATACATCCCGGTTACCAACGATTTTTGTAGTACAAATCCAATTCTTTTGGTAAGGAATGAAGAAAGACGGTGTTGATTATATTGTGAGATGTATGAAATGTCAGAGAGTGAAGGTTTGGTGTCGAAGAACTTGGTAAGGAATTGTGTGATGCAACGTCCACCATTAAATAAACAAAATCTTTAGACAATTTATAGAAAATAAAACTACATAAAATAAACAAAATCTTTAGACAATTTATAGAAAATAAAACTACATAAAATGCTTAGCCTAAAAAGTGCACACCTTTGCACATCATCATCTTTGTTTTTAATTATTTGTACGTGAAAAATTAAAATTTAGTGTTTCATTATGATCACTTTACATATATTTTTACTCTAAATTTATTGAGCATTCAAAGTGATTGGAAAGAAATTGAAATGTAAAATTGACTTGAGTTATATATATATATATATATATATAAATGCACTATGTGTTATTATACATTTTCTTTATATTGAATTGTAGATTTAGAATTAACAAATGAAGAAAACTTTTTTTATAATGGTTTTTTTTTTCTATCCTGCTTAAATATTTGTAACGAGTTGTGAATGAATGAGTTCTATAATTCATTATTTTTATGATATGCATATTTCTAACAAAAGTGGTTGCTTGCACATTTTGCAGAATTATGGAGTATAAACATATATAAGAATGCATATTCAAGAAATGGAGGAAGGAGAGGGAGCATATCAATGTTGGTAATGCAGAGACAAAATCAAATGGACACAAGGGAAGAGGGGAGTAAGAAACATTAATAAATACCATGAGAAGAATGAGAATAGAAGTGCAAAGTTTCAAAGAAGACAAAGAGGCTAATAAGAGAACAAAATCAAATAAATGCTCAAGTGATGCATTTGAATATTCCATAAGTAGTCAGAGGTTGTTATAACCCTAAAATGCACCATACAGGTTTACCTGGCATCAGGCCAACTCATGCCTCTTCTTAGCCAAAGCCATGCTGAGTAGTTCCTCAAAAAACCACTTAAAACAAGCAACCCGCGCCCTAACTTCTCACTGGGTGCGGGCAACCGCTTGCTGTCCTTTCACTGCACGCGGGCATCCGCGGGCTAGCCCAAAACAGCCCGCGAGTACCTAACAGAGCAAAAAATCAGGAAAGTTTCCGTCGGGACATGAGGCTTTTTGTCAGTTAACTGAAACTCTCCGCCATGCATGGCCGAGAGTTCGCCTAAAACCCTAGCTCTTCCTAGCCTATAAAAGGAGGGGTAGGGGTACTAATCAAAGGAGGAAAAAGGAGAGCAAAGAAACTCTGCCAAA
>SNQJ01S0058992.1:75316-91413 GCA_010110895.2 Picea sitchensis
TGGCACCAAACCATTGGCCAGTAAAATGCCAACTATATGTCATGTGTCAAAATCTCATTCGTCCACATGTCCTGTCAAATAAATGTTTTCCAACTCAGTACTTTCCACGTCACCACTTTCCACATCAACATCTGACATGTCAGCACTGCCAGTGTGAGGTAGGGCCCTGCCACGTCATCACCCGTACAGACTGTACAGTCAGCATATTTTTTTGCTTGTTTGGAAAATCGAATAGAACACGATATCTCTCTCATCTGATGTCTGTTTGACCGTGTTTGAAGTGCGTTGGGTTAGTGACGACGAGGCCTACACACCCATTCATTTTGAATCGATTCTGAACACTTTCATTTTTGGGCTAAATTTTGACCCCTAGTCCAGATTCTAATCAATGTGGAAGGACCAGGAGGTGAACTGACATTCATTGGACAGTCGATCAGGATAAAGAAAGTTAATATTGGGACAGAGGAGACATCGAAGCTTGCCAATGTCGGAGATTACTGGGATGATGCTACCATTGACAAAATTACAAAATTACTGCACGAGTATCAAGACTTGTTTCCGACCAAGCTCACTGATATGAAGGGTATCAAAGGACCTATGGGAGAGTTGAGAATACATTTGAAACTAGATGTGAAGCCATTCAAGCAAAGACCCTATAGGTTGAACCCAAAATATAAGGAAAAAGTGAAGATTGAGCTTGACAGAATGCTGGAAGCAGGGATTATTGAATCTATCGAAGAGTCGGAGTGGATCAGCCCTATGGTATTACAAGACAAGAAGACAGGCGAGATCAGAATGTGTGTGGACCTCAGAAAGCTGAACGATGTCTGTTTGCATGACCCTTTCCCTACACCATTCACAGACGAAGTGTTAGACAATGTGGGAGGCCAAGAGGTATATTCTTTTACAGATGGGTTTTCAGGATACCATCAGATCCAGATTGCCAAGGAGGACTACCACAAGAGCACATTTTCCATATAATGGGGATCTTACCAATACACAGTGATGCCATTTGGACTGAAAAAATCCCTAGCCATCTTTTCTAGGGTGGTGATCAAAGCATTCAAAGAATTTTTGCATAAGTTTTTAGAAGCCTATTTTGATGACTGAACTGTTTTTAGTTTGCTAAAAAATTGTGTTGAATGTCTAACGCTAATGTTGGATAAATGCAGGCAATGTCAAATTGCTTTGAATTTGAAGAAGTTCATCTTCTTCTCACCATTTGGAGTACTGTTAGGTCATATTGTATGCAAGCAAGGATTGTTGGTGGACCCATTCAAAATTGCAATTATAGTTGATTTGTCACCTCCTACCTCAGTCAAACAACTGGGAACTGCGCTAGGACATACTGGCTATTACAGGAAATTTATCAAAGGATATGCTCAGATTACTGCGCCAATGGAGAAGTTATTAAAGAAAGACTGTTAGTTTGGTTGGACAAAATAATGCCAACAGATCTTCAACACACTGAAACAAAAGATGGTGACTGGGCCTATTCTGGTCTTTCCAGATTGGAGTAGGGAATTTCATGTGCATGTTGATCCATCTTCTATTGCATTAGGAGCAGTACTAGCATAGCCTAGAGAAGGGGACATTGATCATCCATTAGCGTTTTCCAGCAGAAACATATCTACAGCTGAAATTAATTACACTACTACAGAGAGAGAAGGATTAGCCATGGTGTACACACTGCACAAATTCTAGCATTACTTACTAGGAGGACACTTTAAAATGTTTACTGATCACTTTGCGTTGAAGTACCTGGTCAATAATCCAGTGTTGGGGGGGCGAATATGCAGATGGCTTCTCTTGTTTCAAGAATATGATTTTGAGATCATAGTTAAGACATGAAGAATGAACAAGGGACCTGACCATCTGTTGAGGTTGGAACATGGCGAAGAACCTACCATTCTGGAGGATACACTACAGTTTCTCGCCATTAGGAATATGGATGACCACTTCACAGACATAGTCCAATTTCTATCAACAGGAATGGCTCCAAGTAAGCATACAATTTCCCAGAAGAAGCATCTAGTGGTCTGCACTGCAGACTTTTCGCTGACAGTTGGTCAGCTATATAAGATGGGACCTGATGAGACACTAAGAATATGTGTGATGGAGGCAGAGTACCCACTAATCCTCACAAAATCTCATGAAGGCATCGTAGGAGGACATTACACAGGAAAAGAAACTGCGCAGAAGGTTCTACCCACTGGCCTTTGGTGGCCTACTTTACACAAAGATGCTAAAAAGTATACCAGAGCATGTGATGTATGCCAGAGAGTTGGAAAAATATACAGAAGAGATGAAATGCCACTAGCACCGCAAATGACCCTACAAGCATTTGAAAAATGGGCCATTGACTTCGTGGGACCTATAAACTCACCAGGGAATCGCACATGAGAAAGGTATATTATTACTGCGACAGGATACCTGACTAGGTGGGCAGAAGCAAGAGCATTCAAGGACTGTAGTGCAACTACAGCCACGCTTTTTATATTTGATGACATAATAACCAGGTTTGGATGCCCTAAGACCCTTATGAGTGATCAAGGCACTCATTTCATCAACAAGACAGTTGAAGCCCTGACTGAAGAATTTGTAGTCCACCATCAGAAGATTACACCTTACCATCCATAAGAAAACGGAACGGTCGAAGCATTCAATAAAATCTTGGAGACAACATTGACAAAGATTTGCAATGTGAACAAGGATGACTGGGATTTAAGAGTATCAGCAGTACTCTAGGGTTATAGAACCACTTGCAAGAAATTAACAATGCAGACCCCTTTCAAGTTGGTTTATGGTCTTGAAGTTGTTGTCCTGATGGAGTATTTGGTACCGAGCTTAAGAATTGTTGCATTTACAGACATGGATGATACTGGCGTTGTTCGTGACATGCTTGCCCAGCTAGTTGAACTAGAAAAAGACAGATTTATGGCAGGATTCCACCAGCAGGTACATAAGGAAAGAGAGAAGTCCTATCATGACAGACACATCAAGAAGAAGGCATGTAAGCAAGGTGATTTAGTACTGGTGTATGACAATAAATTTATAAGAAATCCAGGGAAGTTTAGAACGCATTGGGTTGGACCATATGAGATCGCCTATGTTACAGAAGGAGGAGTTGCGCAACTGAAGACATTGAAGGGAGAATGGACAAAGGGATTAGTAAATGGGAATTGGATAAAGTTGTACTATGACAACCAACTTCCTTGCCGCTCTCAGTAAAAGAAAGGAAGAAAAGTGCCTAGGTACCAGGTGCAATTGAAACTGGGTACCAGACACAGAAATGACAATCTGCACAAGGATGGGAAGGAGACATGGAGCAGAAAGAAAAGGTTGCACTCTGCAGTCCAAAGTCGAAGTGACATGGAAGGATCAGAACTGAAGTGCCTCGAGACAAGTCACAGGTGAGTGTTGGGGGCCTGCTGGCCCTTGTTTATGGAAGGAAGTGAATATCAAGGAAGAAAAGGTAAAATGAGAACTACGCGGGAAACACAGTGACTGTCACTAGGTCAAAGTAAGCAAAAGAGAAGAATAGATGGAGAGAAGTACGAAAAAGCAAGTCATTGAATGAGGAGATTAGGGATGACATATCAACAAGAGAAAAGAATTTTGGACAAATCAGCAAGCAGAGAAAGCCACCATTGGATGCTTTGGAGCACCACGTGACAAGGAAGGAGAGATAGGCTAGCGAAGCCCGAAAAACGCAGGTCAAGTTGACCTAGGGTTTTAAACACCTAGGGTTTTGGGTTATTAGGGTTTTGACACCTAGTTTTAGACCTAAGGTTGTCGATGAGGAACAGTAATGTATAAATAGAGGTCGAGAGGACCTAGTTCGAGGGAGTAGTAACATTGGGTATTGCTATTGATTGTGGTTGATTGAGTGATTATTGTATGGTGAGAGAGTGAAGTGATGAGAGTGAGATCCTTCTAGTATTGTAAGATCTTCAGCTGGGTTCGAAGATCAGATCTTCTAGCTTAGTGCGCAGGAAGGAGAGAGAAGAAGAGAGAGGATCTGTTGGCCAGAGCACAGATCAAAACTGTAATCTTTATCTTAATATATCATAAGCCCAGTTCTGTGGACGTAGCCCTAGAGAGAGGGTGAACCACATACATTTTGTGTTGTATGTGTGATTGATGCCTGGATTCATGTCATTGTTATGCTACCATTTGCATTATTGTTTCAGGATTAATCCGTAAGTGCGGACACGAACCGATCTCCCTAGATCCACCCAGATCTAGAACAAAACAGAACATAATACTACACTTTCCCTAGATCTAGCTTATTGAATGAACTAAGAGATAAGGATTGTAGGCATACCTTGTGAACGCTTTCCTTATGTCTCTGTTGTTCCAAGATTTACTCCAATGCTCTTGCACCGTTCATATCACAACAGTACAAACCAATCGGAATATAGGCAGATTAATATATTCAATATCTAGTCTATACATATGATCAAGGAATTATGTAATAAAGAGACATCATCTTTATGGGAAAGGGACATATTACTGTATTGAATTAATTGAAAGTGAAACTTACAACCTGAGCCTTTGAAGAGCCTTGATATTACAAGTAGGTCTCCTTTGATAGCTCTAATACGACACACACACTTGCTCATGCATGAAGAAAATCAACCACTTGTGATGACCTTGTTGTAGTCTCTTGTTGTTGTAGCATCCCGATTAGCTTCATACAGTCTTTCAACAATTCTCCAATCAATCTCTAGCTAGCTTCTAACCTTTCAATGATAAATCTCCTCAATATATAGGAGAAGGTAATTTAGTTACTTGGATAGGAAATGATCCCAAAGATATGGAATGCCATCACTTGAACAACCATTAGCCAACTCATTCTTCTTGAATATTCCCTTCTAGAGGCTCGAGGAAACTGTCTTTTCCCTCTTTAAAGAATGTTTTCACCTAGCTTTGTTACGGTCGCAGAACTATTAGCACCCTAGTTCAATCGACTGAGAATCGAGGGCATTCTCGCCCGAGGCAAGTATATAAGCGACTTCTTGAACTTCTTGAAAAAATATAGTTTTCTGGAAACAGACAAGTGCAAATTTTCTCTGGAAAGTATTCTTATTGAAGAGCTTGATTTTCCATCATCATGACATCATCATAGCATCATCACAATATCATCATGATTACCAAAATTGTGGATAACAATTATTGTGTTAGATCATATCTATAGTTGTGCAGAGTATATCTAGATGATGAATGACACATGAAGGTCCTACATTATTGTTGTAGTAGTTCCACTTGATATTCCCACAGTTTGTAGACATCTCTATCTTGCAACCCCCTCTGCTTCACCGAGGTAAGGCTGCATACGCTTGTAGTGTTGCCAAAGAACCCGATGCTAGGGATTTTTAGTTATTGCTCTTGAGTGAACCCAGTGCATACATTACTTAGCATGGATACTATATGCAATCAACTAATAGGGTATATGTTGAAATAAGCATTCCCCAAAGTCAATAAAAAAATACTATATGTAAGGAATGCTAAGAATATAAAGATGCTCTCATTGCTATCACCCCATTTGGAACATGTGAAATTGGTGAGGTAGCACCGATGTTCCATTTATCTAGAGTCTATAATGAATCTAGGCATGGAACATGTGTTCGTGATAGGAAATTGTGTATTGAAGAGTGTGGATGTCTCTCAATTGTATTATTGGACTAAGGATGTATCGTTTTCCTTGCAAGCTAAGCCACATGATTCTGCGTTGATGCACAATCATGAGAACCTTTCATGACACATTAGTTGCCACATAAAACTAAAAATATAGGGAGCATCTGACTTTGAGACACAATTAAAGGTCCCTCAATAACAAATTTTAAATACGGTGAAAAAAATAAAATGTAGGAGATCAAATAACCTTCCATAATATATATTTTTATTTTATGAGAAATTTGTGTAATTGTTTAAAAATAGAGTTTTACTAAATTAGATTTTTAAAGTTTAGCATAATATAATAGATATGTGTGTACACATGTAGACTAATTGCTAGTATCTATTTATAGAATTTTATGCAAAAGAGTGTAAGACATTTGGTATTAATTGAAACAGTATTAGGTTTTCCAAAACAAAATCACAATGTTTTTTATATTTTTTTATAAAATATTGAAATCAATAAGCCTTGAAACTATTATCTTGTGCACGCATAGAACCCTTGAGGGGCATAACATAATGGAATCTTGTATTTTGTAGAGTTCACTTTATACTAGTACATCATATAATGTTTTTTGCAAATGGTTAGGTCCTTCAAAATTTATAGAAGAACTCATTGAGCATTGTATTTTGAAATCATCATATATCTAGAAGAAACAACAACAATATTTTTAGGAAAAATTATATGTTTAGAATCTATAGAATGTATTTTACAAAATTCTTCGATTTCATAAAATGTTATTGTGTTATGCATAATTAAAAATATCGTTGAATTTGGGACAAATCTCTAGAGGAATATTATTGAATTTGGGCACCTTAACAAAGATCTAGAGGAAAACCAAGAGACATGTTATTTTTAGTTGTAGCCAGAAAAACCTAATTCCAAACTAACCAAGTTTGTGTATAAATGTTGTCTTATATTCACTTCCAACAGTTATCCTTTCGTAAATTTGAAATTCAAATAACACGTGTTAAATTCCATATGCATTATAACACAATGTTTCATAATGCATAAACATTATAATGTGTATGCATTGTACAATGCATATGCATTATGTAGAACTAGAATAACCTTTAAGCCTTGTATAAAGAAACATAGAAACTTAGACCTTACAAGATGGGGTAGACAAGAAAGCATATTAATCCTTATAAATAAATTCTAATTGTCCTAGATTACCATAAATATATCCACCTAATAGGGGCCAATCATACATATTCATTTGTAATAAACTTAGTGTATTCTCATTTTTTAAATTATTCAATTTAGAGAATATTCAACTAGTGCATTGATAAGAAGGCCATGATCTTTTTTACACCTCCATAGTCATAAGGAGTATGTTGGGACATAATTTGTTGTGGAGTATATTTGACGAGATCTATTAGCATAGATGAAAATAACAAAGGGCATGTTGTTATTTAGAGCATTTAATTAATCTTGAAGCCTTCTTTGGCCCACAATATCCCTCCTTCATGATTTATACTCATGACTCCTTGGTGTTAAGGGCATAAGGCCTTTGATTTCATCCTTGAAAATATCAAATCCTTAAGATTTTTCTATGGTGGGTAACACCTCTTAATGGTTTAAACATTCACATTTGGACTCCAAAGATCCCCTACATGGATCATGTGTGGTAGCTTAAGAGCTCTTCCCTAACCATCGATCCCAAAAAGCATCATTTAGGACCCAAGGCCCTTGATTTCATCCCCCAATATAATGAAGGCCTTGATACATATTCATGGTGTGCAATACCTCTTTATGGTTTTCATGTATTTGCAGTGGGAGGCCAAATATCCCCTACAAATTGCATGCATGTGGTTTGAGGCCTCCTTCATGGTCATCAAGATCAAGAAGCCTCATTTAGGTCCTAAGTCACTTGTTTTCTTACCATGGCAATCATCAAAGCATAGATACTAGTCCATGGTGTGCAATACCTCTTAGCAACAATCATATTCTCAATAGGAGGCCAAATATCCCCTATAGAGGTCATATGTGGTTTGAGGCTTTGACCATGGCTCTTGAGCCCAAGGAGCATTCTTAAGGTCCTTATGCCCTTAATTTTATCACTCAACTAATGTCAAGGAATCCAAATTAGTCAATGGTGGGAAATTCCTCTTAGCAATGCTCATATTCTCAATGATAATCCAAAGATCCCTAATAGAGGTTATGTGTGGTAGTTTGAGACCTCGTGAATGGCCCTAAAGCCCAATGAGAATTATTTAGGGTCTTAGTCCCTTGATTTCATTCCTCGGCCAATGTGAAGGCCCCAAGATCAGCCCATGGTGTTGATTGTTTTATATGAGATAATATGAGATGATATATATGATCAATATCATATTAAAATGATGACTATTCCATATATATATAGAACGCTATGGTCACCATCCATGAAAAGATACGTCCCTTGGATAATAAGTAATTAATTTTATTATTATTACTTATTATATATGTGTTAATAATAAATAATTATATTATTAATTATTAATCTAGGGTAATGTCTTCTCGATGTTGTCCAAACCTCAACACTCCCTCTCAGGGGAGACGATACATCATGCCAAGTTTGTCTACGGAAATTATACAAACTTCACCCTAGACTCATGACTACTGTCTATCAGGTCCTTGGAATGTCTGGTGGGGCGAGGCGGACTTCGAGGGGTTCAGCAGCCAACAGCGCGCCAAAAAACCTAGCGTAGTCCTTTACGGCAACACACAGAAGAGATGAAGTCTGTGGTGAAGTGGGGTTTCGAGAATCAAGTGTCTACAACCTCATTTGGGACGCCGTCGTAGTCACAACACTTAATAGACACTTAGCCAGCAATATGATGGTTAGCAGTTCTTACTCACCCGCAGTTAACCCTAATTATAGATCAACACAGATCTAACCCTTACAACCTCTTAGCACATAGAATGGCTTTCCGGATATAACATTCATTCACATCATAAAGCACTAAGAATTCATATATCTAACTATCATACATCAAGAACAACACCCTAAGAAAATAGATACATAAATAACATGAAAACCATAGCACATCGACACGGGATATGCATTGGTTCACCCTAGTGTGGGGCTACATCCATCAACTCTTCTTCTTCTTTATTAGCCTCCTTCAATCCTCTTACAGGCACCAAGCCACAAAACCAACTCCACCTTTGAATGGTGATACATGCAATGCACTAGACCCACCTTCCTCAAAATCAAGTCATGGCACAAAGCCTTACATGAATACGTGCACAAAGACTACTTACAATCACTTGCACTTAGCTTTCTGCATGTCTTAACATACTCTAGACATGCACTAAGCCCATGACCTCAAAAAATGACTTCTACTTACATTTCTAGCTACTTATTTATACATTACAAAAGGCCTAAGCGTGGGTAAACTCATTGGCCGACATCCCATACCCATTATATAAACCCTAATCCCAAAAACTTCTCTAAAAATGGGTTGAGATCCTGCAATCTCCACTTTTTTCTTGTGTTCCGCCTTCGACATCCTGTCGAGTCCCAAAATGGTCAAACATGACTAGCGATTTCCCTCAAAACTTGGTCGAGGGCCAACCTTTAACACTCACATGTGTCATCCAGAGTCACTTTGATATCAGGTAATAATAAACTGAAGTCCTCGAGATTAGCTCGAGCGGCCTCGACTTGCTTCTTCACAAGAGCCTCCTGCTCAATGAACTCCTAAATTACTTGCTTGGTGAAAGGCCCTTCCTGTGTTATTCCATTGTTGCGACCACCTGTTCCAATTGTAAGCCTTGTCCCTCGATCTCTTCAAAAGGTGTCGGGGCTTCATCCACTGCCCTCAAATGGAGTCTTTCACCTCCACCAACTCTTCTCTAGATGGCGATTGCCTGTTGTTGGTGTGCACTACTCCTAGAGCCTCTTCATCTTCTCCGCTTTGCGGTGTGACTTCATCTGCTTGTCTGGGTCGGCCTTTGTTGTAGCCTCCACGGTTGTGCCATAATGTCTCGACTCAGGAGTCTTACGCAAGGCAGCTCATGAGTGCTGCCAGGTCATAGTTTCTTACGTTCTAAAGCCAACTCTTGATTCTTTTTCTTGTGTTCTGGTAGTTTCTTCCCTCGATCTCACACTTTAACTACCCAGAGTGCTCAGTCTTGTTTGGTTCTAGCTTCTGTTAATGTGCTTGAAGGTGTTAAATGGCTAAAGAAGCTTCCATCCTAGGTGGACTCTGGTTCCTCCTTTGCCAAACCTAGCATAGAGAGAAGCACTCTAGTTACTGCCTCTCTAACCACATTCTTCTCTACAAGTGGTTGTGTATTTTTTCTTCTGCATCTTCACTTTGTCCGCCGAACTTCACCCTAAGGTCATATTTCTATTGCTGCACAACCTGAAGTTTCTCTAAATCCTCCTATTTTTCTTGCCTCAAGGCCTCTATGTCCTGCTCCATTTCTTCTTGGACTCCAGCGAAATTAGTCTGTTTCATCTACTAGCCTTTGTAGTTGGGTTGGATCATCCCCCAATTCTACATTCCATGTTGAAGATGGTGCAGTAGGCTACAAGGATCAACTGGATAGTTTTTTGGATGTCTTTCAATTCTTTCTCGATTTTGTCATACAATGTTTCACAGCGGCTTCATGTCTCTGGGACATCCCCTTTGGGAGGCATCTACTACATTTGTGATGATGAGTTGGATATCATCCAGTGTAAGCACCCATCCAGGATTTTAAACAATTAATCTTTCATTTATACATACACAATAACAACTTCGTTTTAGCATAATTTCATTGATTTTCATTTTACACAATTCTTCTACATTTTGCTTAATGAGTGAATCTAGATAACATGAGGAAATAAGTAATATGTTAACCCTATGATTTGAGAAATTAAAACACAAATGTATACAAAATATCAATAACCAAATACCACCCAAAAATACCTCCTCCTTAGCTTGTCGAGCTCATCGGTTGTAATGTAGTAACGGGCACTTCCAAGTATTCTTTCTTTCTTTCCTAGAGTGAAACAACGGAATCTTCCCTACCAACTAGGAGCCTAGATGGATTCCTAGATCCAAGAAACCTTTAGGTTTCTTGGCCCTCTGTGTTCGTGACTCCAAGAACAATAAAGAACAAATGCTCAAAGAAACCTATCCGCGAATCATATCTTCCAAGAATTTCACAACCTCTCATCATGCTCAAACCTCTCCATCCTCCCTTCTCACCACTTCTCCTCCCTATTTATCAAGTTTCCATACACCTTCCCAAGTCTCCTCAACCACCCTCATTATTATCCATCAGCCTCTCTTATCTAGATATTTTGGAAAATATTAAAATAAAACTAAATATAAATGACTTGCATTAAGCAACAATAAATAAAATGAAAAGTCTTTCTTCTCATGCTAGCTAATAAATGTTATTTGATAATTTTCCACACCAAAATGTACATAACACCCCACCATGATCATTTAATTTATCATACCCACCATCCATCAAAGTCAAGAAAGTATTTAAAGCTTCTAGATATTTTGTATGCAATATAATTTACATATTCAATAAACATTCAATTAAACATTTAATAATTTACTTTAATAAATAATACATTAATTACTTATACTGGTGTACATGGGTAGGGTATGTGTCAAGTAGCTAGCGGACACATATCTCGTACATGTACTAATGGCAGTCATTGCCCCTAGTGCATAGTTTCTATATGATTACTAAGACATGTAGGACAACGGATCAAGTAATGCATCATTTAATAAATCTTAACAAACTAAATTACACCAATTAATCAATAACTCATTTTCACACTTAAAGTATCAATGGGTAATCCAAGGGTTTTAAACATGGTAGAACCCAAGTGAGTAAACAATAGTGAAATCTCTAATCTGTCAGTGGTATTCTCAACTAACATCAAAGCATCTTTCCTTCATAGCCTACTTCCATGTTCCATTTTTTCTTTTCCTCTGTTGGACTAAGATGGGCGTCAACTATATTGACCTAAACTCCGGATAGAACCCGTAAGCGAAAGTTTCATACATCTCAACCAATCTTCCCCAACAAGAAACTAACAGTCATCATCCTGCGTCTAGGGGCGTGACCACACAACCCTCCCACAACTCTAGGTTTAGGAGAATAAAATGGTGGGCAATACCTCCACCCCTCCTTATAGAACTAGGGTAAAAAACCTACATCAAACCCTATTGTGAAACTACTATTCCTAGAGTCACGTCATCAAAAACCCACTCTGGGCAAGTTGTGCATCATGTCAAAACCACACTCACCACAAATCATAATATTTCTAATCATAGAATTAAATAATAAGTACAACATATGGCATATACTATCTTATTGATATCTACTGTCAAGTCCACCCTCAACACTGCAATCATTTGGCTATCGCATAGCTCATTATCCTGTAAGTTAATCCACCAATATCTCATATCTATGCATATACATAATAATTTCATATAAGGATCCATATCGTATTGGCGTTCAATTTAAGAAATGCATGTTTATTTTTATCAATGTCTAGTATCATTGTGCATTCATATCATAACTTGAACTAGTATCCATGTACTTAAATTCCACATTTTAACTTGCATTTTTTAAACAAACCAAAGAGCTATCATCATCATGAGTGTATAACAATGAAAATAATATCATGCAACATAAAATATGTACATATCTAGAATATCTATCTCAATCTATCTAATCCCAAACAAATTTTAGGGTGAATTACTAAGATGAGTAAATAGTCAATCTTCTAACTCCCTAAAGGTCAAGATATGGAAGTTATACACCCACCCTTCAAGAACTTCATCCCGAGTTATAATGGTTCCAAATATGAGGAGAATTTATGACATGACTTTATGTGTCTTTCCTGATAGAAATCTTTATGCTATATTGGTCCATTGGACCTTCACTTGATTAAAATGTGTTGAATATATTAATATCTTTATTTCACTACCCCTGTTGGTAGGCACCTTGTTGATAATCCCAACTCTATTTTATTACCACTTGTAATTTAATTAATGAAAGAAACTCTTCTTGTCTGATTTATTTTCATTAGTTCCATATTTTAATTATAGTCTACTAGTTTGACCACCATTTGAACCTTATCTCATCATTGGTTCTCTAGTTAAGTGAATATTATATTGAGTTCAACATAATTTGCATTAAGTCATACATACAATTCCACCTAGGATATATTGATAATTATAGACGAGCATTTGTCGACTTTGATCATTACTCTAGCTTGACAATACATATTCCATCACTCATCAGATTGACACACCAAAATTTTCCATGCTTAGGGACATTGACTAAGATATTGCTAATTGATGGTCATGTGATGTTTTTACTTCACGGTTTGTTTTTCCGTTGTCCTTAATTTCTCTCTTTTATTTAAGTTATATAAATCATATCTCAAACAAGTTAATTGTCTAGTATAGGATTCTCTTCATCCGCAGTCGAGGAAAATCCTTCTTTCTATCATCAATTCACTATTATTACAAGCAATGCATATACATAAAGAGCATCGTTTTGACACATGGGTTAGTGAACGTTTTATACCAATAATAAATTTACTACAAATTCATTTCAAAATATTTAGTCATTTGTACTTGAGGTCTTCTCTTCTCAGTATACTTCTTAAGTCTCAAAATTATATCCTTTATACCTAAGTAGTACTAACTTTGGTATCTATCTCTTTTCTTGTCCATTTCTAGCACTTTAAAGTTCTTTCTCCTACTATGAAAGGCGTTTTTAACAATGGGAAGCATGTGTTCATCATTCCTCATATAGATTTATTTATTTACTTATTTATTTTCAAAGAGAGTTTCTTCATAGGGAAAATTCCTTGTTAGTGAACAAGTAGTTGCTATACCAATTAATGCATTTCAAGGTGTTTAGATAACTCACCAATTAATGCATTTCAAGGTGTTTCCTCCCATTTAGATAACTCATCCCTCTTACAACGGACTCGTGCATAGTGACTAATAGAACTCGGTTGATATACCATGCCACGCCTTATGACATAATAAAACACATTGTCATGATACTTCACTTATAATTCTAAACTCAAGTTTTAAATTCACAACATAAGCTCACTTACAATATCCATTTGAATGTTCATTAGAATGTGGAACTAAACATAAACACCCACTACAGTCTTATGTTGTCAATATCACCATACTAACCAACATAATGATTAAGTACAATGCACAGCTTCCTCCTTCTCACTACACTCTCTCTAGGCTCAAGACTCTTTCCCACTCACTCATAAGTATAGAAGAAACCCAAGTGCATAAGCTATGCTCTTAAGATAGTAAAAATTCAATGGTACACCACACCAAATTCTCCATTAACTATGTAATATTTTTCTAGCCAATGGTAAATTTCTGCATGACCTCCCCTTTCGAGAGAGTAAGTATCACTAGAAAGGTCTTGAATATTCTCGCATACTGATGCAAGAGCATCTCTCCAAGTTAGCCAACCAGCCAGCCAACCATGTCAGCGCATGCATTCAAGGCTGAAGAGAGGCACAGCCCTCATCTTCAATTTTGTAACTGAATGTAAATTAAATGTCTAGGTTGTTGAGCCATGGAGTCGTGCCTTTGTGCAGGCATTAGAGTAGGTAGGCCTTTAATGTTTGTAAGGCTGAGATCTAGATCTGATGCTGGACTAGACAGCCCATTCATTGTAATTGAATAGGGTAGGTAGATTGGAGGGAAGATCTTGAAGAACCCCCTCAGGTAAAAATATCTAAGAGGATCTCATTTAGAGAGGAAGAGAGGAAAGAGATAGAGAATCTGCAAATAGAGAGCAGAAGAGAAGGAGCCGAGACTCTGTTAAAGTCTGAGCTCAGGAACACCTTTGTAAAGAGGCATTTTTATTAATACAAACAGAAGCAGTTTTTCCTGTATGTATTTCTGTGTTATGTGGATGTCTTGGTGTGTTCTATTTTATACTGTGACTTTATGTTGTAGATGTATACTAGGCATTTGCAGGAGTGTGTTTTATTTTCATGCTTGAGGTTCTTTGTGGTTTCATGCCAGGAAGGCGTGACAGAGTACTGCGGTCTCTGAATACCAGTGCACTGAAGCACTTCTGAACTTTGTGGGTTCAGACAAAGATGTGTCAGGTGGGCACAGGAACTGGAATCATCAACTCAGAGGAAGACCTCAAGGTTGTTGAATACCTTCGAGGCAAGGCTGTGGAAAAGAACATAGTTGCAGACAGAAGCTCTGAGGAGCTCTGTGAAGCTCTGCCAAGTGGGCACTGAGCATATGCACAGTGGTGTTGAGGAAGAACTCTGCTGAGAGTTCAAGGAGAACCAGAATCACTAAGGATTATATGAAGATCTGCCAAGTGGACATTGAGCAGGTGTATAAGTGCACAGAAGAGTATAGAACTGTTGGATGTTCTGTGAGAAGACACTCTGTCAGGAGGGCATTGAGTAGGTGTATAGACAGCCACAGAAGAGAAGAGAACTCTTTGAGTTCTGGAATTTAGAGGAAGAATCTATTGAGGGATCTTCACAGGGTTGTTGAACACCCAGAAAGGCTCAGCAAGAAGTTTCTTGAGCAGAAGGATAGCCAGGAAGGCATTAAATTCTCCATCTGCAGGAGAAAGGAAGAAGGATTTATTTCCTTAGAGATCCTAGTGTTTGAGAATCTCAGGAGAGATAGCACTTTGTGTGCATGAAGAATATGTAGAAGCGCAGAAGTCAAAGAACCCCTTGGGGATTCAAGGATAAGCTCAGGAGGAGTAGTGATTTAGGTGCACAGAGCGTAACTGCAAGGAGTGTAGAAACCACAGAACTCTTTGAAGAGTTCAGAGTTCCCCAAAGCTCAGGAGGGACAGCATTCTTCATGTACGCGCGGGAGAACTCAAAGTAAAGGAGTTCACAGAGGAGAAAGAAGACAAAGGTCGAGGCTTTTGAGAACTTGAAATTCTTCCAAATCCTGGAAGAAAACATTGAAGCTCAGTGTTATAACCCTATAATTCATAGTATCATCTGGTGACTAGAACGTTTTCACTCTGGGTGTATATTGGCTTGCAAATAATATTTCATCTCTACAAATCATTTTCAAGGAACATAAAAGAAAATTCATGGTTGTTGACGCTGAGTGGTTTTTCCTAACCCCATGGTGATAAAGACAGGGAAAGCTTGGGCAAACTCACAAAATACACTTATCCTAAGTTTCCGAGAAAATATGATTTTGCGCTCATCGAATAAAGACCGCGCATAGATGAACGGCTGGAGAGCGGGCACCCTGATCTATGGTTGACAAGTTTTTCTGGACCCCCCCGACCGTTCTACCTTTAACGGTGGGGGGGTCTGAAATCGGAGATAACAAAGGCACACATCTAAACGGTTGAGCCACCAGCGCTTTCATCAAAGGCTGAGATTGAATTCCGAACCCCCCGACCGTTCTGCCTTTAACGGTGG
>SNQJ01S0058993.1:18726-37840 GCA_010110895.2 Picea sitchensis
CAAATTGTTAATTATCATAATGAAAAAATTAAGAATGAGTTAAGAAGTGGACAAACTCAACCTTTCCAACTTCTAATTTAATTTATTCACTTTTCAAATGGGTCATTTTAAAATGGGCCAAAATCTCTAAGGAAAAAATTCCACAATCAAAGTCTAACTTTTGACAAAATTCCAATAGGACTCGGGAAATAATTTTAATGAAATAGTGATTGAGTTTTCCCACTAATTAACTTACTCAAGAAATTTATATATAATAAAATAAACCAATATACATCCATCTTAATCTTGAATCCTTTAAGTACCAAAATNAGGAAACATGGTTCTACATTTTGATACATCCAATTAAGTTTAATATACAAGACACATCTATGCTATCTCAATACTTTTTTCTCCAAAGAAAAAAACAATTTCTAATTAAAAATAAATAAAGATTACATTCACTAATACCTCTGGAGCATATCTCCAATTACTCGCTAATCATCTCTCAAATAAACATAGATATGTTCTTATAAACCTAAACATAGACCTTAAAAAGAGTAAAACCCAATTATACATATTAACAAAAAAGGGTCAACATTAGTGGATCCAAAATGATATGGCATTGAAATGCTTATGCACGTACCATTTTCATACTTCAAATGAAAACCTATAATAACTATCTACTAACTTGTGGTATGCTACATGGTTAACTTCAATTTTGTAATTGGTGATTACTATTCATTGTATTGGCATGTAATGGTGTGTTGTAATTGGAATGCGTGTATGACACTCCTCGCAATAGTTGGTATTCGGAGTGAGTGCTAGGATTTATTATTTGGCACACATAATGTTGAAGTGTGTTCATGGAGCTAGTGTGCACATGTAAATATAAGTGTATGTGTGAAGATGGGTGTGCACAAAAAAAAATCAATTGTGCATAGTGTTAGATTGTTCTCATCAACTTTGGAATTTGTCTATGTCAAATGATGTTGAGGTTTTGGGGTGCCATACTCTACTAGAGAATGACAATAGGACATTGTCAGAGGTACTGTTTTTTGACTATGTAAAAGTAATTAGAGACCAAGGGTAGCTTAGTTGAAGGACAATAACATAAAGCATGGATAATTTTCAACGTGTGTGAGATTATTTGTAAATAACACACCTACACATAATTCACTTCCTTAAAATAAAAAATTATCTTATAATTAGTAATTTGTTTCCAAGATCATATAAACACAATGTAAACATAATGTAGATTTAATATCTTAGTAACATAATGTAGATTTAATATCTTAGTAACATATCTTCATTTTTTTATTTATAATTTCAAAGGAAATGGTTCAAAAGGGAAAACCTCAAATTTGTTAAGCATCGTGCACGTACCTCATATATGCAATGTCTAGATGTGAGCACAGTTTTGGAAGTTAACATCCAAGTTTGTTTTTTAAGATTTTGTTTATATATATCTTCCCAATTTATATAAAATTTATATAAAAAAGATTTAAGATAATTTCATTTTCAAATATTCTATATGAGAATCTTGAGGAATATATTTCTCCTCAAATAGAAGAGATTTAGGATAATTTCATACTAAGCATTCCTTATGAGACTCCATAAGGAAGTATATTAGACAATAAGATAGATATACCTTCAAACTAATTAGTAGCGATGTCTAAAGGAAGCTAACTAGTAAGCATAATCGTCTAAGTGGAATCGTGATGTATGAGCCCATTCTTTAACTTACATAAATCTAGAGGGTTCAAGATAGCTACAAAAAGGTAAAACAAACATTTGACTACCCCTCGGTGGAGGGGGATGAGGAGGATTATTTTGATGTCTTCTAATGTTTAGTGACATAGTGGATGTGTTTCTAAGGCTATTAAATCGAGGTAATGATCTAAATATAAATGGTTGTCTTAAAAGTCTTTGGTAATGTCTAGGATATAATGAATCCACTATGTCAATTAATGTTTTAAATTTAAAAGATTTAAATTATCCAATAATTAAGCATGATGTTCCTTTCAAACTTCTAAGAAATCAATTTTAATTTAGATAAAATTAAATAAAACATGTCATTAGGACACATTATCAAAGCACAAGCAAACTAATGGGAAAAGGACCAAGGTCCAAATTTCTATCTCCCATTCCATTATGAAATACAATAAGAGGAGTTTACTAATGTAAGGTTAAGAAGGTAATTTCAATAACTCATGCATGATGCCAAAGGTGATGAAATCTAATGAGGTTCATCAAGTGTGACATTTCCTTTCCAAAAAATATCTTGCCAAAATCCTGTAAGCATGTACCCTAGAGTGGACAACTTGGAATAATGGTCACTAAGTTACATATTCACATTTTTTGATGAGATGGGAAGGAATTACTTGAACTCTAGTAACTTCCTTAACTTTAACTACCCTTATGAGTCTTCTTAAATGAAAGGATTTAACATATTTCATTTACATTAGGTGGCATTTTAATTTTGGTGTATAAAAGTGAGAGGGAAATATATAAAAATTCTCACTCCACACAATTTCCTCTCTGATTACATATGTCCTCTTCTTTTGAGAAAGGTGAGATGTCTTCTCAATTACATGTAGTGTTACAAAGTAATTGATCTTTATTATTGAACTCTATGTTTCCAATTTTGATAATCATGGGGAGTTAAAACCCACTTGAAAATCTAAACACAAAATTATTTTAAGTGTTGTTGAACAAGGAAGAAAAGGGGTTGGTTTATTTTTGTATGTTATATGGTTGATCTTAGAGTTAGAGCTTAATTAAATATCTTAGTTTTGTGTTCAATGTATACTATCTACAAAAATCAATACTAAGGAGATGTCATTAAGTAGTCGTGATTGTCAAAAGGGTGTTTCTTAATTCAAGTGCTTTATATGTTGATGTATTTGCAAAAAATAAATCCTGGGAAAAAAAATATTTAAAAACAAAAAATTCATTAATTTTTTTTCATTTCCTTAAATTACAATGAATACAAATAAGGAGCAAGGACAAGCAATCTAATCCAAAAAAAACAGAAACAAGGAGAAAACTGTCATTAAAAGTTCAAATAAAAAAAAGGAGAACTAGTGATGATTAGCACATATACACATTTTTCTTATATAATGATTTTTACTCATAGTTACAAAAGATTATATAACAAATGACTATAAACAATGAAACAAGAAAAAACAAGGTTTTTAAAAAAACCTGTTACAAAAGATTATATAACAAATGACTATAAACAATGAAACAAGAAAAAAAAAGGTTTTTAAAAAAACCTTAGATTTGAATAGGGATATTTCCCACTCGTTTTGGCTCTCCCTTTTAAAATGATAGTGAGATTAATGCTAAATGCATCATAGGTCACTAAAAAGAAATACAACGAGTGATTGAATTCGGTGGAAATACAATAAATGATTGAATTAGGGGGATGAAATGGGTGTAGTGTTCCTTCAACCTAACATGTTTATATAATAATATTATATGGAGATTTTAGGTTTGGTAGTGTCTTTTTCGTGAGCATTTAGGCACCCAAAGGAACTCAACCAAAAAAAATTATAAACAAACGTTAGTGTTGAGGGGACCTTGCGCAACTATGATAATCGTAAAAGACAAATCTAAATATTTCCTGAAAGGTTCAAAGGCATTACAACAATATACTCATTATGAGTTTAACATGTCATTTATGGGAATTGAACTCGAGTGGGGAGGATAACAATCATTCTTTACAACCATCCAAGGTAAACCCAATTGACTAACAACTATGTTATATGTATTCCTAGATAGGATGAATGTTTCTGATTGACAATTTCAACAAAACTTTCTTAATGTATTTATTAAGTCTGTGAGGGAATAAGAAAGAAGCAACCATTTAAAATAACTTGAGCTCCTACAAATAAATGAGGCATTTCTCCTATGGAATCATCATTGGATTTAACTAATATGACATTCATGATCAGATATGAAGGTGTGGCATAGCCTCAAACTGACGTGGAATGGTTAGAATCAAGGCATGGCAAGGGAGGTTTTTCAACTAGTCTTATCGGAAAGAAGCAAGGTTATGGTTCATTCTAAGGTGCTAGGTAACATTGGTTTATTTATTTAGTGGAGGACAATCAATCTTTAGGTTGTAGGTTCTCCAAGATAATATTTTACAATACTAGTTGAGATAGTTTATACACACATAAATAGTTTGGATGATCACTAAAATATTGTTTGCATGTGGAATTCTTGTTTCTATTTTTTTTTTTTATGGGGGTTTCCATGTTCAGTTGTAGTTGTATTGGTGGTGTTCTAGAGCATTTGAAAAGATGTTAATGCTTAGTTTCTTGTTTGGCCTTCTTTAGGTAAAGACCTTGATACATGGAAAAACGAGCATAAGCAATCATGATTATAGTTGGGAGGTTCGTGAATTGTCCTAAAACATTGGGGTCATGGGAAAATGTATGTGGCCAATCCTAGAATCCATTCCTTCAATTTTCTCTATTTTCCTATAATTTGTGTTGTATAATAGACAAATATTCCTTTTAGCTTGCAAAACTCACCCACGGCTAAAGTTCAAATCAACAATTCCATCGTCTAAAAAAACACAATTGCATGACTACATTTCATTACAAGAAAGTGGAAAAGTCATATTGTGTATATGTGAATTTAAAGGAGAGTTATTTTAATTGAAAAAATAAAAACATAGATTGATATTCGTGAAAGGGCCAATTTTGTTTTTGTTATTTTTGCAAAGTTTCAAATATACAGATGTAGTTTTAGGAACACACTACTTATAAATAGTGCATTTTGGGTTCTAGGTAAGGAAAGGGCCTATCCTAAGGAGGTCGATTGGCCATTTTCATTGTTTTTCTTGAAAGTATAAATGGACTGCTAAATCTTCAAGCTAGGGTAGGGTATGATGCCATATTGTTAGGTTTCTAATGTATGTATGTAGGTCAAATGCATTATATGCTTAGTTCATGCATTTTGGATAATTTGTTTAAGTGGTTAGCATGTTTTTATAGTAAATAATGTCGGGTTCTACTTACATAGAAATGTAATTTTTTTATTTTCTTAGAGAGAAAAACACAAAATAGGCATCTAATAAAAAAATAAAAATTGTGTAGCCACATAATGAATTCTTGTTATTTGATTGAACTAACTTAAGACAATTGTAAACCCTTTTTGTGGGTTTGAATGCCAAGACTCTTAATGACATCAATAATCCAATTCTCTTATTACACAATTAGCTACATATGAAGGGAAATACAAAAATATAATGGAATAAACTTTCATGGCCACCTAGTTTTTTAGCATATTGGTGATACAAGCTGCTATGAGGCCCAAGGTGCACCTTTGAAGAGGAATAAGGGGAGTTTTTCATTACATGCTTAGTCTTTGAATAACATGGATGTGCTTATAGTTTAACTAATGTATCTTATTCTAGCATAGCCACACCTTTTGTTAAGAGCCATTGGTGCACTGTTGGTCGTTGTGAAGACGGTGGTTTCATATGAAGAACTAGGAAGACTTGGGCTATGGGAGGATTTGGCATGAAGAGTTGCAATGACTTTGAGACATTCTTCTTTGGTCATTGGGAGTGCATTTTGCCTACATCCAAATGGAAAATCATGCCATGTTGATACAGGGTGTGAAGGAAATTTAACGAGTGGCATTGAAGGAAATTCAATTAGTGGCATTGAAGGAGAAGAAGATTCAATTAGTAGAGGGAAAATAACCATCTCAACAGTGGAAGCAATAGAAGGAGAAGATGGAGATGAAGATACAATGGTATGATTATTTATAGTAGAAACAAAAGGAGGATGAGATGGAGAAGGATATGGAGATACCTTGGTATTATCGGTTTCATTATCGTTTTCAATAATAACAATGACATGAGGAGGAGGCAATTGCAATGTGTGTCAATCAATTAAGGAAAGTGTTAATTAAGACAATGTCGTGGACTAAGAAACATGGCTAATGTTATAAGTGAGATATAACATTATATGCTACCTAACTAATGTCATAGTGGCCTCTAATATTTCTTGATTTCATGTCAAATATTTCTAAGTTTTCAGATTTTAAGGATAAAAATAATATAAAAAATTTGGTGTAGCCTTGAGATGAAGAGCCAAATAAGATTTCAAAATATTTCATTGACTTAGAAAAAGTTCTTATACATCCTTTAAAAAAACGCTTTAAAATCTTTAGACAAATGGTTTACATATGTTTGAATGTGTGTACAATGTAATAGAAAAAAGAACAAACCTCTAAGGGCTCTGCGGCTAGGGTTTCGCTAGCCGCAACCTTGAACCACTCCAGAGGAGCGCAGGCGAGAGAGGAGTGTGAACGATCGGTTTCAAGGGTGAGGAGCGCAGGCCCTGCGGACGGGTGTGGAGAGCGGGCTCTTCGGATTTTCTAGAACAACTTTGTCTAGAGCTTGGTGTTGAGGGCACTGAAAGAGCGTGGGAGATCGGCTCCATGGGAGAGGAGCGCAGGCACTACTGTTACAACACTCCGGGTGAGGAGGGCTGGCTCTACGGATTCAACTTCTATTCGTTATGGGTGATGGGTTCTTGCCCTTTTGGACAAGTTTGTGGTTTTTTCCGGCCTCCTTTATCCTCCTCCTCCTGGGCAAGAAGAGGTTTGGGCCAGGTCTTTGAGGTCCTCGCTGGGGGCGTGCAGTGTTTTTGGCAAACACTTTGAGGTCCCATAGGGGCGTGCGGTGTTTGGTAAACACTTTGAGGTCCTTTGGGGGCGAGCAACCACTGGTCTTTTCGAATCTCTTGTGTGCAGTGATTTTGTAGCCGATGTATTGGTTATTGTAAGGAGTTAGGTTTTTTGTGTAGCAAAGTTTTATTGGATCAATACTTGAAAAATTGATCCTTTGATGTAATGACTGTTTTGAGAGCAGATTATATTTTTATAAATATAATGTGCAATTTTCCGTTGGAAAAAAAAAACAAACCTCTAATAATAATAATAATAAAAAGCTTTAGAAGCTTTAGACAAATGGTTTACGTATGTTTAAATGTGTGTAAAATGTAATAGAAAAAACAACAAGCCTCTAATAAATATATGGAATGTTTGTTATTTATTTAATTAATTACTCAAATTGTCTTAGGCAAATCATGAAGAAGTAGTACTTTCTCAAAAGTTTACATTGTAATTTTAAGTATTTTTAATAAAATGTTAAAGAGCATGAATATATGGAATGTTTGTTACTTATTTATTTAATTAATTACTCAAATTGTCTTAGGCAAATCATGAAGAAGTAGTACTTTCCCAAAAGTTTACATTGTAATTTTAAGTATTTTTAATAAAATGTTAAAGAGCGCATGACTTCAGTGTCATCTTTAGATTTGCATATCATCCTTGATCTTGATCTTAATGCAAAACCTTGAATTACATTATCAATGGCAATATAATGAACTTTAATATATTAGTTATGCACATAGTTTTAAAGTTTCAATGTTACTTCAAGTAACGCTTGAGAAAACATACAAATTTTAATTCATGGTGCATTTAAAGTTAGACAGTTTAATACTTTCGAGGACAAGAAACATTTTTTTTCCATGAAAAAATTAACTCGATTTTATATAGTGTATAAAATCATTTACAAGACGAATACAAAGACAAGAAACTGAACATGGACTTTTAATGTTAATAGCCTCTACTCATTACTAAACCTCGTACTGATTCCTATGTCTTTACGCTAAATCCAAAGGACAATACCACCATTTTGCCAACATTAATGTCACTATTTTGATTTCCTCCTGGCCTCATTAATTTATTGGCAAAGTGTAAATGTGTATAGTAAGAGGTTACGTGGCATACATGGATTGAAAGTACGAACCGAAGTGTTTTGTTAAACAACATTGGAAAGCTAAACTAGACATATATCTTAAGTCTTCCATGTTTCTACCTCACCCTACATCGTTACATTATTTATTGAACCATGTAACCTCCAAGCCACCCTATAAGGTTACATTATTCATTAAACCATGTAACATCTAAGAGACCCTACATCATTACATTATTCATTAAACCATGTAACTTTGTAACTTCTAAGTTTGTTTGAGTAAATGTTTAAATGTTTTTACCATGAGGGATTCGATTTTTCTACGTGTTTGGTAAATTTAGAGTTAAGATAAAAAGTTAGTTCCAGTCATGGATGAGTGGTGACATGGATGAGTGGTGACGTGAAAATTGTAGATGATTATCGTTATGGATATGTATATGTTTGAAATGAATAATTATCATTTGAAATTTTTTGAGTACCATCTATAGGAGAGTACTAATAAGAAGGTTACTTAAAAAATACACATGAAGAAAATTAAGGGGAATAATAATAAAGTAATAATGTTTAATGACAAAGAAGATGGATATTAAGAAATTAATAGAATGCGTATAATAAACAACATATAGATTAAGTAATGACCAATCTTAAATTATGATATGTCTTCTCTAACTTTTCTTTTGCCCACACTTAGTTTTCCCATCTTTTCATATTGATAACATGAGAAAGGAAATTGATTTTGAAGACAACTCAAATCTTTAACTCAAGATATTGCAATGAAGGTCATACCTTATCTCTTTTGCTTTCCAATATTAATAGTTCATTTCTCCAATCTCATATGTTCCTCACAATTATATTTACATTCTATGGCATCATTTTGGTTTTAATGCATTGTATATACATTATAATGACTTTAATGTGTGAATACTAACAAGGAATCACACCTAAATAAACAAAGCGATGTACTTCAACTTATAACCAAGAATCACTTTTTTATCATAGTATGTATTTTGAAATTGGTTTATGTTGTGCTATTGTTAAATTCATTTCACTTGATAATTTGCACTATCTTACTACTGAAATCAATGCATAAAATCAATTTTTTTGGTATTGTTTATTCAATTAATCTGAATCATTTTTCACTATATTATCATTGAAAGCAATGCACCATATTGTTTTGCATTATCTCCTTACTAAAATTAATGCAACCACTTACTCTAAATCATGTTTCATTGTGTCATTATTGAAACTAATGCACTCTATTAATTTACATGATGTCATTGTTGAAATCAATGCAACTACTTGATTTCTCTAAATAAATTTTTACTATATCATCAGTTAAATCAATGCACCCTATTGTTGTGTGTTATACCATTGTTGAAATCAATTCTACTCCAATATATTTAAACATATAATAAACACACCCCAAATGAACTTCTTCTAGTATGATCCTTAGGATTTGTTTATAATATTCAAGTGTAACATCAATTTTTTTCACAACATTGGGCAAGCACATTCAAATTCCCATTGCTTGAATTTGTATAAGTTTTTTCTCCAATACAAGGATTCCAACAATTTATTTATCAATACATGAAAGGTGAGGATTCATTCTAAAATGACCACTTTTACTTTCTTTTGCTTGTGCAATGGATTCACACCCAATTCTATTTCTTAACCAACACTTTCTCTAACAAGCCTCTGGGAGCTCTATCCACTTTTGTTACAATAGCTAAACATTTTTAGGATCAAATTCTTGAGACATTCTTATCAAATCACGTGTGAGGAAATATACAATAACAGATAATACATTCAGAGTGATGCTCTCTTTTGGAGTGATATAATCCTTGATGATATTTGCTATGCATTGAAAGATATTCCACAACTACCCATGCATAGGGACCCTTGTTATCCTTGGTAAATCTACTGTTGTTAGGTTTGGAGCATCTAAGTTGTTACCTCGAAGAGTTATAGGAATATCACTTAGAGCCTTGTCACTTCCCATGATCTCTTTTATAACAGTATCAATTGTTTGTTTGATTTCAATTTCTAAAATTGTTTTCTTATTTTCTTCGTACTTAATCACAATTTCACAATCTTTGGGCTTTCATATCTACAATATCATGATAAGTAGGACTCTAGTACAAATACCTTGTCTTATTGGAAGGCTAATCCCTACAAGGGATTCTAGTATACTTGAGAGATAAAATGGAAAGTTAGCCTCAACATAATTATCACAGCTGCCAACATGATGAAAACCCTCCAGAGTTCTTGTTTACTTAGAGGTTCCATTTAGTGGTTGCTTTTACCCTCATTTCAAAATGTGGTGCCACTAGTGGAACCATTCTTTTGGGGTGTTAAAATTACAACCTTTTGCAACCATGATCCATAATGTTGCTAACAAAAACCTTGAAATTATCCCTCGAATCAAAAGGTGGTGCTAACAATAGCACCCCTTTTTTTGGGGGGAGGGGGATTAAAATTACAATTGATTTGAAACCATGGAATTAAACAATGGTACCATTGCAACCAAAATATTAAAATAACCCCCCTATAAGCAATGATTTGATTTCTTAATTCTACAGAGGTGTACATACCCTACCCCCCTCTGAATTCAAACCTATGACTTCCTAAGTGGAAAGACATGCTTTTAACCATTAGTCCCATTCAATGGTAGATTGATCATGATTGGATCATTCTATAACTTGTCATCATCTTGGTACTTTTTTGGTGGAAAAATTGGAGGAAATGGCTTGTGAGGTCCATTTTAGAGGTAGGTCCCAATTTGGTGATTTGGGGTCTAGAACCTTCTAGAGCTAGTTTGAGGCATCAAACAACACTTTTTTGGGTAACTTTTTTATGAGAATAGATCCCCAACCACTCGTTGTTATTACACACATCAAAATATTTCTAGTAGTGCAAAAATCACCTCAGTCGAAGTTCATATACAAAAGTTATGCCTTCCACAAGTTGATTTACCCTGTCGACCACCATGGTACCAATTGGATGCCACATCATCCCTTGTTACTCATCCATGTGGGGATATTCATGTGTGGTATTTCAAAAATATTCTAGAGGGTCCAAAATCCTAACATTAATTGAGGGTTAAGGCATGCAAAAACCCTAACCCTAAATGACCATCATGTTATGTTATACACTGGGCCACTAGGAAGGGAAGGGGTGTCATTCTTTTAGCATTGTACTTGTTCCATAGTTGACCAAAGAGTCTAGGAAAAGGATATTAGATCATAACAAAGAAGGTAGAATATTATGTAGTAGCCATTTAGGCTGCAATGTCAAAGGTGACTCCATAGTGAGTGGCCCTTTCTAATTTGTACATGCATTTCATAGCTACATAAACGAGAGCAGAGCATCGATCTCATTTTCTAGCTAGGTTTGCTCCCATATTGGGTTTTCCAGGTCATATATTCTATTCATTTGTGTCAATAGTTTGTTCATGTTCTTGTTCTTTCATTTTCATATTTCAATTATTTCCTTAAATTTGAGCATTAAGCTAGTAAAAATAAATTTGAGATCTAAGGAAATAATTTGCATAGTAAAATATTTTGGAATATTGCAAGATTTATTGGGACAAACGGTTCCAATGGAATATCCATTGTATTTTACAGATCATATTGGTACCAGAGTAGTTTTCTTTGTGTTTTTTGTGGGAAGTTGCAAGATTTAGGAATTGGCTTAAGAATGAAGTCGCAGAACCCTAGCCATGGTGGATGGGTATAGTCATAACAACCCTCTAGATGCAACAAAAAAGAGATTTGTGAAGCTAGAAGAGAAATTTGTTGATATCTCTTACAATATGGCCCTCGTCATGGTAGCTCTAGAAAATAATTTTGGAACTTTTGGGGAGATTGGTATCTATAACTTAGAAGTTGGATCAGATGAGAAACCGAGAGATAGTAAAGACCCATAAAAGGAGTACAAAAAATCATAAAAAAGAGAAACCAAGTTCCAGTGTCATCACTTCCTCACAATATTTGTTTAAAATGGAATCAAAAGTGGACATCAAACCCCCACAAGGTGATATTGTTGTTGTTAAGTTGAATCATTGGTTGCCATAATTAGAAGTGTATTTCAATGTCCCTAATATAGATGAAGAGCATAAGATTTCTTTTGCTCGATTGAAACTAGAGGGACATGCACTAATGTGGTGGGAGAGACAGAAAGAAACACTTAGGTTGGAGGGTGATCCACTGGTAACTAAGTGAGAGGTGTTTAAATCTCTCATCAAGTCTCAGTTCTACCCTATTAGGTATGAAGAGGACTAGTGGATCCATTTGTTGGACAATTTGTTGTCATTGATGTTGTTGGACAGTTGATTGTCATTGATGTCGACAAGCAGTGGTTGTCATTGATGTCAATAGATGTGATGGGTGTATTTGGAGAAGTCTCCAATGTGGTCCCCTTATGGCGTATCTCTAAGCATGGCCTTCAAGGGAAGATGCTTTCTAGAAGTCTACAAGAAACCCATAGATGTGGTCATGAAGGCCGAAGTTGTTTGAGGAATAAGGACATGAAGGACAATGTAAATGTAGGTAACACACTCATACATGGATAGTCCTTGTCATGTTGTTTCCAACGGTAGGTGGAACGTCATATAGTTCCTCATGATTGAGGAATTATAAGATAATGAAGTTGTAAGCCCCAAAGAGGGGTTAAGAAGCTCCTAATTGGTTGCAAGTTATTAATGAAAGGGTAAATTGGTTGTAACAAGAAAGTTCAAGAAGCCTTAAATTTAAGGAAAGAGGTTACTGAGAAAATGTATATATACACCTCAAGAAGTCACTCATAAGTACATTCACACACACATTCTATTGAATATATTCTATGTGAGTAAATTATTCTTATCTGAGGTAACCAAGGATATCTGAGGCGGATTTCAGAGGGAATATGAAGTAAATAAGGGAGAAATACCAAGGGAGGATGAAGCCTTATGATGATGTGTTCTAAGGTATGTTATTTAAAGGCCATCTTATCATTTTCGCTATAATGTTTTTTTCTAGAATGATGAAGATACTGAAAATTGGAGGAGGTTTAGAAGACATGTCAAGGTACATGTGGTAAAAATTTCAGCTTCTGGGTTATCGTATTTTTGGAGATACACTTTGTGAAAGATAATGTTTTTGAGTAGTCCTGAAACTAGTCTTAAACATGTGTTCCGGGTAAAATAGTCATTACTTTTTCATAGAGGATAAAAATTATATGAGACCAATTTCAATGGAAAGACAACATTATGTAGTAGATTTTGTGTGAGTTTTAGAATCATGTATCAAATATTGAGAGTGTGGCATGTTGTACGAGTTCACTCTCTCGAATAGGCTAAGATTCGGGAAGGTTTTCCAATTTCTCTATAACTTATGTTATGATAAGTTTCAGACCCTGAAATTTTGAGGAGATGGAAGAAATATCTCAAAGTATCTGTGGTTAAAATTTCATACCTTTATTCATTACAGTTACAGAGTTATGCTTGTTGAAATTTATGGTTTGTGACTAGTCCAAAACTAGTCCCGTGAGACTAAGGTAAAGTTTGATGAATATGCTATTCTTTCATTGTTGAAGTTGAGGAAGAGCTACTAATTTGTATTTTTTTATATCAGGTCTACTACAGGATTAGAGGTATGCTTTACATGTGTTATCGAGGTTTATATTTATGTTACATGCTTGAGGCATGTCTTGATGATGATGGCACATGATATGGTACACATTTGTGATGATATGATACATTGTTAGAAATATATCTTGGCTATCTTGGTATATGGTTTTGTATATGTCATGGTGATATTATCACATGCTTGAGGCATATCTTATGGTACTTAGTTGAGGCACATCATTGATTATATATTATGGTACATGGCGTATGGCGTGATTGAGATATATCATGAGTGATATGGTATATGCTTGATGCATATTTTGATGATGTTATGGTAAATTCTTGGTGATGATAGTACATATTGAGACACATCTTGGTGATGTTACCATTCATGGTTTGATACTTATTTTGGCACATGGTTGAGGCACATATATTGATGATGATATGGTACATTGTTAGAGGCACTTCTCGGTGATATTGGTACATGATATGGTACAGGTTTTGGTACATGGTTGATGCATGATATGTTACAGGTTTTGGTACATGATTGATGCATGATATGGTACAACTTGATGTAGATGGTATGGTGATGGTTTTGGTATCCATGTGAGTGGATATGGTTATAGTTGGTTGATGATGGTATATCTGTGACAATGATAGTGACAGGTTGGTTGATGTGACAGTGACATGTTGGTTGATGTATCAGTGATAGTGGCAGTTACAGGTTGATTAGTGGTAGTGATAGTGAGTCTACACTTATATTTCAAGGCGGCAGGATGGGGCAAGGAAAGTGGGTTTTATCCTCCTTCAGGTCGATGTCAGAGAACTCATGGAGTTGGTGCTTCCTTCAGGTTGGTGCCTATGAATCAAGGGGTTGGTGCCTCCTTCCGGTTGGTGCTGGAGAATTCAGGGAGTTGTAGCTTCCTTCAGGTTGGTGCCTATAAATCAAGGTGTTGGTGCCTCCTTCCATTCGGTGTTGGAGAATTTGGAAGTTTGTGCTTCCTATGAATGCATTCTTGATATATATAAGAAAACATTTCATGGTTTTCTCCCATTTTCGTTTCCATGTAAATTCTGGTGTACTTTGAATGTGGTTATTTGATGTGATGATACTACTTATGGTTATATGCTCATGATATATTGAATGTAATCATAAATGATATAATGTTAATAAAGTTGAAGTTTATATATTATGGTTGAAAGTGGTAAAAAGTACTCATATTGATTCACCCCCCCTCTCAGTATTCCAACAATTGGCATGAGATAAAGTCCTTCAAGAAAATAATCTAACCACTAGAAGGTAGATCATGGAGAGCACCAATATATACAAGAATGGAATACCACAATTTGATGGACAAAACTACGCATTATAGAGTAGAAGGATGAAAACATATGTACAAGTAGAGGGATTTGATGTTTGGAAATCGATAGTAGATGAATATAAAGATCCTGCCACTCCCCCAACAGATAACGATGGAAATAAAATCAGTCAAAATAATTCAAGGTTATGCATTGTGATTCTGAAAAGGAGATTTGGGACAAACTTCAGAATGTTTATGAAGGAGGTTCCAAAGTCAAGGAAACTAAGCTTTAGACTTACAGAGGTCAATTTGAAAAGTTGAAAATGAAGGAAGATGAAGACATTGCAACTTACTTTTTACAATTTGATGAAATGTTGAATGAAATTAAAGGATTGGGAGAAGAAGTTGACGAATCTATGATTGTTCAAAAGGTACTTATATCTCTTCCAATGAGATTTGATCCTAAAAAATGGAAGAAAGAGACGATCTAGGTACGATAAGAATGGATGAACTACATGGAATATTAACAACTTATGAAATGAGAACAAAACATGAAAATCCATCCAAGAAAGAAGCATCCTTCAAAGCATCCAAGAAGACAAAGAAGAAGAAAAATCTCGAGTCAAATCCAAATTGAATTTGTAGAGATGATTCAGACTAGGATAAAGAAATATCCAAATTCGTAAGGATGTTGAAGAGAGAAACTGACAAATACAAAGGTATGTTTCCCTTGAAATGCTTTAATTGTGGTAAAATTGGTCATTTTGCAAATAAGTGTTCTTATGCTAAGAAGTCAGATAGTTATGAAGAAGAATATCCCAAGAAAGAAAGGAGGGAAAAAATCATTCAAATAATATATCATTTCCTTGAAAACCAAACTTGAAGAAGGAAAGAGAAAGGAAAAAGTAATGTAGATCCAGATGATAAAGAAAGAAAAATAGTATGAGAAGCTTGAAAAGGAAATCGTGACATTGATAGTCGAAGTCAACAAACACAACAAGAACTTGAAAATTTCTCAAGTGTTAGAAAATATTCTCAACAATCAAAGGCCACACAGTGACAAATTTGGACTAGGATACAAGAATGTTCATTTTGAGGAAGGTTCATGCTCCATGACGAAAGCAATCAAACAAAAGAGTTATGCAAAAGTTCTCAAAGGAAGGAATCATGGTCAACAAGAATCAGAAAGGAATGAATACAAAAGACATTCTACATTTAGGAAGCAAGCAATCTTCAATAATTGTGAAGGAAACAACTAAAGAGAATATTATAATAAACTAAGGCAGGAATTCACAAGAACTACACCAAAAAGATTAACATTCATTCCCAGGTATGTAAGTTTCTTTTATGGTCATTGTTTTACCTATACTAACTTTGGACATAAAGTTGTATATTGCAGGGCTTATGGAATAAATGTTCAAGAAAGAAATGTTTATGTGGCTCCACATAATATTGAATGTCACAAATGCCACAATTATGGACACATAGCTCAAAATTGTAGAAGCATGATAGAGCCTCCCATGAAGGAAAACAATGATATCAAATACAGGAAGGTTTGGAGAAGAAATGAAAACCAAGAAGAGAAGGTAAATGAAAACCAAGTCTAGAGATCACACTCACAAGATTTACAACAACACAAGATCATAATGATTTCACAAGCCAAGAGGAAGGTGCCAGAATTTAGGCAGAGGATGAATATGAATATATTAGAATTCAGGAAGATGGTAAAAGGAATGTCAGAATTCAAGAAGAGGATGAAAAAGAAGATGTCTCCACAAACGAAGAGGAAGATTACTCTGCATCATAGTGGATACGTTTCTAATCCATCTGGCTTGTAGACTCCCAGTAAATATGAATATTGAATAGGGGGAGTCTAAGAAGCAACTCTATGGATCAGAGAACTATCTTTCGAGCAATCTGAAGTGTTTGTAGATCATAGAAATGCAACTTCAGAACAATTTGACAACATAAGTGCAAAATATGTTGTGATCAGTTGCAGAAGATGGGTCATCATTGTATGTAGTTGAGTAGCAGAGTCATGGGAAATTTATGACATATGGAAAAATATGGATTCATGAGAGATTTGACAGGTCTAAATAAACACATGGCAGTGGATGAAAGCATAGTAATAATTGGAATAAGTGGAATTGGGAAGGCAAACAATAAAAGGCACAACAAAAGCTATATTGTTAGAAGAAGGTATGGTCATTGATGTGAACTTGATAAGTCATGAAGACTTGAAGTCAAGTAAATTTGAATGATTTTAATATATCTCGGTGAATTACAAGAGGAAGCACCAATGGACAAAGAACACCAAAAGAGAGGAAAGAAAACATATACAAGAAATACCACCTTGATCTACATGACAACTTACAAAAAATTCAAGGAGGAGAAATTGTTAGAGAAAGAGACTAGAAGCATGAAGATAGGGGGAGCACATGAAGTCAGATAAATATTTTTGAGAGAAGGTATATCGATAGGGGGATTTATCGTTTTACCCATGATGTCAAAGGGGGATAAAGAGAAATATTAGAAGCATGAAGATAGGGGGAGAAAACCCAAGGGAAGATGCCATTTTCCATTGATGTCAAAGGGGGAGAGAAACACGAGGAGAGAAACATTGAAGGAGAATTGGTCATAGGTGGAATATGAGTATTGGAGTATAAGTATTTCCATCCATGCCAAAGGGGGAGGTTGTTGGTCAGTTGGTTGTCATTGATGTTGTTGGAAATTTGGTTGTCATTGATGTCAACAAATTTGATGGGTGTATTTGGAGAAGTCTCCAAAGTGGTCCCCTTATGGCGTAGCTCTAAGCATGGCCCTCACAGGAAGACGCTTTAAAAAATTCTACAAGAAACCCATAGGTTTGGTCATGAAGCCCGAAGTTGTTTGAGGAATAAGGACATGAAACAATGTAAATTCAGGTAACAGACTCATAAATTGATAGTCCTCGTCATGTTGTTTCCATTGGTAGGTGGAACGTCACATATTTACTTATGGTTGAGGAGTTATGAGGTCATGAATTTGGAAGCCCCAAATATGGGTTAAGAAGCCCCTAATTGGTTGCAAGTCATTAATGAAACAATAAAGTGGTTGTTATAAGAAATTTCAAGAATCCCTAAAGTTAAGGAAAGAGGTTACTTAAAAAAAGTATATATACACCTCAAGAAGTAACTCATAAGTACATTCTCACACACATTCTATTGAATATATTATATGTGAGTAAGCGATTCTTATATGAGGTAACCAAGGAGATCTGAGGGGAATTTTAGAGGGAAGATGAAGTAAAGAATGGAGAAATTCCAAGGGAGGATGAAGTCTTGTGATGATGTGTTCTAAGGTATGTTATTTAAAGGATATCTTACCATTTTAACTATAATTTTTTTTCTAGAATGATGCAGATAGAAAAAATTGGAGGAGGTACAAAAGACATGTCAAGGTACATGTGGTAAAAATTTCAGCTTCTGGGTCATTGCAGTTTTGGAGATACACTCCATGGAAGATAGGGTTTTTTACTATTCATGAAACTAGTATTAAACATGTGTTCCAAGTAAAACAATCATAACTTCTTCATAGAGGATCCAAATTATGTGAGACCAATTTCAGTGGAAATAAAATAGTTTTTAGTATCTTGTGTGTATGTTTTAGAATCACATATCAAATATTGAGCGTGTGGCATGGTGTACAAGTTCTTTTTCCATAATAGGATAAAATTCAGGAAGGTTTTCCAGTTTCACTATAACTTCTATTCTTAGAATTTTCAGACCTTGAAATTTTGAGGAGATGGAAGAAAGATATCTTAGTATTTGTGGTTAAAATTTCAGAACTTCTTTCATTACAGATACAAATTTATGCTTATTGAAAGTTAGGGTTTATGACTAATCCAAAACTAGTCCCGTGAGATTGAGGTAAAGTTTGATGAAGATTATATTATTTTGTTGTTGAAGCCAAGGAAGAGCTAAAGTTCTATAATTTTGTGTATCGGGTCTACTACAGGATTAAAGGTATGCTTTACATGTGTTATTTAGGGTTATGTTTATGGTACATGCTTGAGGCATGTATTGATGATGATGGTACACATGTGTGATGATATGATACATTGTTAGAAGTATATCTTGGTTATCTTGGTATCTGGTTTGGTATATGTCATGGTGATGTTATCACATGCTTGAGGCACATATTATGATACTTATTTGAGGCACATAATTGATGATATCTTATGGTACATGGTGCATGGCATGATTGAGACATATCATGAGTGATATGGTATATGCTTGATGCATATATTGGTAATATTATGGTACATGCTTGGTGATGATAATTCATATTCAAAAACATCTTGGTGATATGGTTCATGGTTTGATACTTATTTTGGCACATGGTTGAGCCACATATCTTGATGATGATATGGTACATTGTTAGAGACACTTCTCTGTTGAAATTACTAAG
>SNQJ01S0058993.1:37850-62262 GCA_010110895.2 Picea sitchensis
TATTCTTTGACATCTCCAACTCTCGATCCCCGAAACTCCGACAGGGAGTCGGATCAACGGTCCAGAATCAATCTTGATCTGACGGCTTAGATGAAGTCACGATTTTTCCTATTGCGATTACGCTCACTTCTCCTTGCACTTTAAAGAACGTGCAGGTTCTTCTTGATCCAATGATGGTCGGGTCCTACACTTGGATCTAACGTCTGAGATCTATCCTCCTTTTCAGTGCGCTCTTCTTGTCTTCATTCAGATCTGACGGCTATCGGGAATTTAGAAAGAGATCTAATGAACACAGTTGATGCTCTTCCCCGATTATCACTGCTCCGCTGATCATCGCTGTTGTACTCAAGCCATCACCACTACTGTACTTGCCATCAATGACAAGTATACTACTCAAGCCATCACCACTACTGTACTTGCCATTAATGACAAGTATACGCTGCCTGTAAATATGCTAACAATCCTCTGTACATTCTTCCTCTACTCATGCCATTCGATGTCTGTTACATATTTACCAACATTCTCAGTGATCTTTGTACGTGATATGGTACAGGTTTTGGTACATAGTTAATGCATGATATGGTGCAGGTTTTGGTAGATGGTTAATGCATGGTTGATGCATGATATGTTACAATTTGATGTACATGGTATGGTACATGTTGATGCACAGGGTTGGTGTACATGGTATGGTAGAGGTTGATGTACATGGTATGGTGATGGTTTTGGTATCCATGTGAGTGGATCTAGTTATAGTTGGTTGTTGATGGTATATCTGCGACAGTGACGGTGACATGTTGGTTGATGTGATAGTGACAATGACAGTGAGAGCTTGTTTGATGTGACAATGACAAGTTAGTTGATGTATTAGTGACAATGGTAGTTACAGGTTGATCAGTGGTAGTGACAATGAGTCTACACTTATATTGTAGGGCGGCAGGACGGGGCAAGGAAATGGGGTTGTAGCCTCCTTCCAGTTGGTGCCAAAGAACTCAGGGAGTTGGTGCTTCCTTCAGGTTGGTTCCTGTAAATCAGGGGGTTGGTGCCTCCTTTTGGTTGGTGGTGAAGAATTATCGGAGTTGTAGCTTCCTTCAGATTGGTGCCCATAAGTCAAGGGTTTGGTTCCTCCTTCTAGTTGGTGCTGGAGAATTTGGAAGTTAGTGCTTCCTATGAATGTATTCTTGATATATATAAGAAAGCATTCTATGGTTTTATCCCATTTGGGTTTCCATATAAATTCCAGTGTACTATGCATGTGGCTATTTGATGTGATGATACTTCTTATGGTTATATGATCATGATATATTGAATGTAATCATAAATGATATATTATTGATAAAGTTGAAGTTTATATATTGTGATTTAAAGTTGTAAAAATAATTCATATTGATTCACCCCCCTCTCATTATTCCAAAAATTAGTATCAGAACAGGTCCTTCAAGAAAATAGTCTAACTATTAGAAGGTAGATCATGAAGAGAACCAATATGTACAATAATGGAATACCATAGTTTGATGAACATAAATATGCATTATGGATAAGAAGGATTAAAACATATGTACACACACAAGAATTCAATGTTTGGCAATTAGTAGTAGATGGATACAAAGAGCCTGCCACTCCCCCAACAGATAATAATGGAAATAAACTCAATCAAAATAATTTGAGGGATAAAAATGGTATCTTGAATGGTCTGGTTGTTTCAGTATATGTCAAGGTTATGCATTGTGATTCTGCAAAGGATAATTGGGACAGACTTTAGAATGTTTATAAAGGAGATGTCAAAGTCAAGGAAGTCAATCTTTAGACTTACAGAGGTCAATTTGAACAATTTAAAATGATGGAAGGTGGAGACATTATAGCTTACTTTTTACGAGTTGATGAAACAATGAATGCAATTAAATGATTGAGGGAAGAAGTTGGTGAATCTATGATTGTTCAAAAGGTACTGAGATATCTTCCAATGAGATTTGATCTCAAGTTTTTAGCACTAGAAGAAAGAGAAGAATTGGGTATGATAAGCATGGATGAGCTACATGGAATATTTATAGCTTATGAAATGAGAACAAAATAGGAAGATCCATCCAAGAAAGAAGTAGCCTTCAAATCATCCAATAAGAAAAAGAATAAGAAAAATCTCGAGTCAAAGCCAAATTGCAGTTGTAGCAATGATTCAGACGAGGATGAATACATATCCAACTTTGTAAGGAAGTTGAAGAGAGGAACGAACAAGTACAAAGACATGTTTCCCTTAAAATCCTTTAATTGTGGTAAAATTGGTCATTTTGCAAATAAGTGTCCTTATGCTAAGAAGTTGGATAGTGATGAAGAAGAAAATCCCAAGAAATAAAGGAAGAAAAAAAATAATTCAAAGAAGAAATTATCTCCTTGATAACCCAACTTGAAGAAGGAAAGAGAAAGGAAGAAGTATTGCAGATCCAGATGATGAGGAAATAAAAACAGTGTGAGAAGCTTGAAAAGAAAATCGTGACAAATTGAGAGTTGAAGTCAACAAGCTCAGGAGGAATTGTAGAAATTGTTCAAGGATATGTATGGACAAAATGGATTGGCTATAAGCCTATTATTTATAGATCAATAATTATCATCATGAATCAACCTTCTCTTCATATCAGAATCATAATGCATGGTTTTACCACTTCTTTACCCTATTGAATCCATTATTCTTGCTAGAGGGGGTTTAATGTTCATACAATGTGGAGATATGTTCTGTTGGAACATGTATAATCCTAAAATTTGAGCTTTACTTTCTCAACTTCATCTTTCCCAAGGTGGAACCTCATAAATCAATTTTTGAAGTTTGAATCAATTTTATTTCTGGTCATAAGGCGCGCATGATATCCGTCGATGATGAATTTCCCTGTTTGATAGAATGATCCCCTCTTTTCCCAGAGTTTTGGAGCCACCTGATTGATAAAGAGTCAGCTCACTAAAGGTCGCTTTGGAGCTTCGCGCTTCGGGAGTTTCGATAAGTCCTCACGATTAAATTCCCTAAACCTGAAAGAGTCCATTATCACTTTTTCATAAACCTTAAATGACACGAGTCATAGTACACCTGTATCTTTTGAATCTTCCCTGGGTTGACACGTGGCGTCCATTTCAGAAATTTTTCATCTGAAGATTCATATGATTCTAAGTGACACGTGGCACCCCCTGGTCTTGACACGTCATCTAGAATGACATCATCTTCGACATGTCACTATGGGGATGTCCTTTTGGAAATATAACAAAGAGATAACTCGCAAATCCACAAAACATTAAAGTGTCAAAATATTAAATCTAAATTAATTAAGTTAATCTTGGTTAAAGGATAGTTAACGACTTCACACTTCGGATTTTGGACATTCACTTTTCGTCACATCCTAAATTATCCGAAGCCCCGACCTCCGAAACACTTGAACTTAAATATGATTTATTAAAACTTAAGAGCGATTATCGGATAATAAATCATTTCGCAGTTTCGGGGATTTCTTTTCGAGCTACTTTTTAAAACCCCAAAGTTCGAATACCAGAAGCACTTAAAGTTAAATGTGATTAATTAATATTTTAAGAGGGATTATCTCATAATTAACCATTCGCAGATTTGCGATTCGGGAAATTTCAAATCTGTTTCATCCAAAACTCTCGAACATGAACCTCTGAATATTAATGGCATTTATCACAAATCGTAATGATTTTTAGCATGGATTGTGGATCCCCAGGTATACTTATCTCATTAAAGTTAATAAATTTGTTGTCAATGAAGGTATACTTGAATCAATGCACCTGCTGTGAATAAAAATGCTTGATTTTGAATTCCATTTTCATCGTCCGCAAAGTAGTAAGTTTTATCCGAGTAAGAAGCTCACACAATTTCCTCTGCAACATGTATCCTTGTTCTATTTTTGATATCATGGCACCACAAAAGATAATGAATAAGACTAATGCATCTAGTGAAGGTGCAAACCCGAATGTAGACGTTCTGTCAGATACCACACCGCAAGCCATCAACACTGTGAAATATTGGACACAGGTGTTCGAGATTCTGGAACATGAGGTTATAAATTGCCCAGAAGATTTTGGCAATGAAGTGGACGATTCTCACGGAGCTAAAATCATAATTATAGCCCATTCCAAGCTTCACAAGATATACACATGGCCGAGGATCATGTGGTATAACGACATGATATGTTGGGCCCTCGAAAACGTCGACATCCAAACCAGGAGCGTTTTCAACTCTCAAAAGGTTGTTGTTGGGTCTTTCCAACCGGAACACATACAAGTAATGTATAAGCTATCCCTCGATTTTAAATATAATCACAATTCTAAGTTCATGCTAAAGTTTGAACAACAAGAGTGTATATAATATGACAAAAGCTATCCTGATATAATCAAGTCCTGGTGGGGTCACCCAGAAAAATTTAGAGCTGACGCTCATGGCGTTTACACCACAATGTTTTTGGATACTCATATGATTTATGTAGCTATGGTGCTATATAGGCTATTCAAGAATAAAAGTCCCACCCATTTCCCAGTGGCATGGGTGCCAATTATGCACGAGGTGGTCGAGGGATATTATTTCAACTGGGCCAAGATGTTGTCAGATAATCTGGCCAAAGAAATCATCGAATACCAGCTGGCTAAATCAAAGGGACATCCTGCCCCTTTCTACATGTCCACCTATATTATGGATGTCGTATGCTTCATAACCCCTTTCCCACTAATGAATTGGAGCTGGACCCCAACCAGTGCAGAACCTATACATTTTTACCATTCCAAACTATGGGAGGAAAAGGCCAAAGATTTATTCTATGAATATGCCACAATGTAGTAGTGCCAGTCCATATAGATTTATATGGTTGTCCACCCCCTCAAATTTTAGACAAAATCATGGGAAATTTGGGCAAAATAACATATTGGTTCATTGACAAAAACTTCTCTTACATCAAGGTTTTCGAATGCTCGATCCCTCCACACACTCTCCCGAGGTTTTTACCAGACTGACTAGTATGCCGAGAAGTAGCTTATAAAACAGTGATAGGGGGCATCAACAAGGAGCTAAAGGAAGCACAGAAAAATGTATGGCTTACCTTCCCTCTCCAGGTTGGTATTTTTTCACTTTTAGACTTCGATCACTCCAAAGTGGAAGCTGCAGCATTGGAGGATGTCAAGTTGGTTAACATTGGATTTAATAGGCACGACCCTCGTAGAATCGTGGAAAATCACTTGGCAGAATACAACATGAAGAGATATGTGCATGAAAACTCCCCACATGATGAAGTATTCAGGGGGGTCAGGTTCTATGAGGAAGTGTTGAACAGAGTCCAAAATTTGTCCCCAGATCAACAGACCAATTTCTTTAGTTTTCAAAGACACAGATGAAACAACTTGCTGAAAATAATATAGGGAGAATCAGTAGCCACTTCACCTACACAGGAAATTGTACCTCAGGGTTTTGAAACAGGAAGCTCTGGCAAACAAGATATTGGGGAAAACCTAAAGAACGTCGAGGTTTTAATGTAGGAAGTGGAAGCTTCATTATCAAATCTGTTAGGCCCTTAAGAAAAGGCTTAGCTTGAAGCTTTTCTAAAGAAAGGGCATGATACATCTCCTTCTACACCAACCACATCTGCTGCCAAAACTGTTGAGAAACAATCATCTACGAAGATAGGGTCTCCTATTACTTCATTGACACCTTTACAATATAGTTTAGGAAATCCTAGTTCCGAAGTCATTTTTATAAGTGATCTCACCCCAATTTCGCCCGAAGAGGTGCCTCCTTCAGACAACTTCTTTAGCAAGAAAAGGATGGCCATCATCAAACGAGAAACACATAAAAAATATGGAGTGATAGTCAAAAGGAAAAGTATGGTGTACGATGGACATAACTGAGATGATAACAATTTGCCAAGGAAGTTGTAGGTTCGTTGGGCGCTTTCACCACTGCTAATCAATGGTCTGTAGAAAATTTGGCCGGGCAACTAAAACAGAGAGACTAGTTGGTAGGAAATTTGCAAGATCAAATAATTACCATGGAACAAAATGTGAAGAATAAGATGAACCGAGATTTTGAACAAACCAGAGCTTATGACATGCATCAAATTCAACAACTGCAAGCTAACCTTAAAGAGGTCCATCAGAATTCATGGGCCAACAGAGGATTGGTCACTCAACAAGAAGAGTTAATAAAGCAATTGCAAGCTGGGTTAGACTTGGCTGAAGGTACATCAATGGATATATCATCTTTTCAGACTCAAGCACTGGAGGTAAATGAAAAACTAGAAATAGCCCAACAATATCTCTTCATGAAGGTCAATGCCATCCAGAAATGCTATCAGGCAGTAGACATTGCTCTAAAAGATATCTATATTAAAGAAAGGGAGTCTCTCTCAACTCAAGTTAAGTTTCAAGAGGCCATCTTATTGATATCAAAGGATGATGTCTCAGATGTTCATCGACTTTCTCTTTCGGAACAAATAAAAGGTGATATAGCTATAAATCCCTGGGAAACAAATCTAGCAGAAAGCAAAAGACTTTCCAAAGAGGTAAATGAAGCTTGTCTAGAAGTGTTGTCTTCACTAGACAAAGGACTAATTGATTTTTAAGGAAATACTATCTCCGAAGCCTTGGGTCAAATTGATATAGCAAAGAACCAGTATAATTCCAGAACAAGCAAAGAAGAAGATCTGACAGCCATCCAGAAAATGAACCAGATTGATCTCCTTCAAATAAATAAATGGATAGTAAACCCAAGATTATAGTTGCAGGTCACAACTCAAGGAGCTAAAAGGATACAAGAAAATATCCCTTGGGTAGAGAGGAATTTATACACTTTCGAGGTGAAGGAAGCAATTGAGCCTTCAAGGTTAGTGGTGCAATTATTGAGTAAATGCATCCAATGTGTTGAATATGGGAAAACAAGAACATCCAGAAACAAGTAAGGGAACACACACATGCTATTTACATATTTGGGGGACATATGGAAGCAAACAAAACAGGCCAGAAATGAATCCCAAATCATCAAGACGATCAGATGATAGTTGTACCCAGGCTAAGGAATGAGGAAAAGGAAACGTTTCTACCAGCAGATGTAGAGACAAAAGAAAACACTAGTGGAGCTCTGCAGATTTTACATTTTGTTTCCTTATTCAAAATTATTTACTATTTCTAATTATAAGAAGTCCAACCATTTTGAGTTGAGATAGTTTGTATAAATACATATATTTAAGATCTATCAAAGGCTGCTTCTTGTCGATTGTAATAGAGAAAACTCTCCTTATTGAGTATTAATACAAGTGCAGATAGAGATTCCAAATTTTGTTAGTTTGGGTTATGTGTTTCTTCTGTTTTTCCATATCTCAGCATTTATTTATGCATTCCTTGATAAATGTTTGATTCCAATTTAGTACAACAACTATTGTAATCATATCTCATCAGTAATTTGTTAAGTAAGAAGTTTTTCCTTTGCATTTATTGTGAGTAAATCAAGATCTGCGAGTTGTTTGGATTACTATATCTTATACTTTATTCAAGGTTACACTATCTATTTTCTTCCACTGCAACAAGGTGAGACTCTTCAACAATTGTTTCCTTGCTTTATTTTACAGTTTTGTAGTTTTCTCTCACAGCATTCAATATTGCAATTTTGACTCAGACACGAAATACGGCCTATGTGCTACCATACTGTTAATTTCATTTAAGGAATTTTTCTCATATAACTAAGGTAGAAAAATCACTTTCAAAAACACTCTCATAAACTTTCCTAATGCATGAAATTATTCTTTGAGCCTTAAGTTTAATCTCAAGACCAACATATTTTTGGCACCATTGTCGGGGACGGAGAAATGAAGTTATTTTTCCCTGGGAAAATGACAAGGTAAGATTCTATCTTTGATAGTGAACTAAGATTGAATACACAAATAAGGCTATTTTTAACTTTCACTTGGCGACTCCACCATAGATAAACTGGCATCCGGTCGAAAGAATACCAGAAAGAACCCAGACGATAGGTAGACCACACCTGTATCAGATCCCGAAAGGTTGTTGAAACCAAAAGGATACCTCAAATCGAATACTGCATTAGCAGGTAAAATATACCAACCCAAAGCTTCACAAGTTAATACTAAAGTCCCAGTTGAAGAACCAACCCCCAAAAGAGAGTTTCAAATAAACATCCTCTGCGAAGGCATCAACTGGTAAACCTGAGGTTAGGTTTGAGAGCCCAGAGGAAATTGTACCTGAAATAACGATTGAGATTGACTCGACCAGTACTCTTAAAGGTCAGAACGAAAGATCTCTCTCTATACCCACTGTCGTTAATTTTCTGTCTACCTCATCCTGGCCCGAAGTAAAAGTTCCAGTTCTATGAAACCCTGAAGAACCTATTTTATACCCTGATTTGTCTCCTATCGTTTCACCTATTTATACATCTTGTAAGTTTGAGGAAACTAGTCCACGTTTCCCTTTTCCAACTCTTATAGACTTCCCATCTTCTAACGACCTTTTTCCATAATTTCCTTCACCTCATCCCGGAGAAGTTGAGAGGTCATCACTTCGGTCCCTCAAAGTTTTCGAAAACCATTTTTTTCCCCAAAGCCTGTTCCTTACACCTTCAATGGTTGTTGTTGGAGGAGGCGGTGTTGGAGGTGGAGGAGCAAGTGGACAAGGTCAAGGACAACCCCCACCTCCTAGAATTTTTTCCAAGGTAGCAGCCTGATATGCTCCCTTGGTCCTTCCTTCCATCCTTCATGATTTTCCTGAAACTTATATGAAGAACTTACCAAAATTTACGGGAGAAGGGGATTTAATTGCAACAAAGCACATAACCTTTTTCAATCAGTTCGTTGATATCCTTGGAATTGAGCATGAAGATGTTTACTTAAGGCTTTTAGTACAAACTTTCAAAGGACAAGTAAGAGTCTGGTTTTGAGGCCTCCCGATAGGATCCCTACAGTCATATAATGAGTTAGAAAATGTTTTTTTAAGACAATGGGGAGAAAATAAGGACCATCCATATTATTTCACTAAATTCGGGGCTCTAAGAGAAAGGAATTCTGAGTCGGTTCTCGAATTTACTCAGAGGTTCAACAAATTATATCATAAGATCCCAACCAAAGTTAAACCCTCTCAACCTGCGGCAAAGGTAACTTTCGCAAGGGCTTTCGAACCTGACTTTGCCCTACTCTTAAGAGAAAGAATATCTACCACTTTGGCAGGAATGCAAGACGATGCCATAGATATCGAATCAAATATGATGGCATCCGGTAAATTAAAAGCCAAAGTTGAGACATGAACCAAAGAACCTAAATGTTTCAAGGAACAAGCAGTGCCCTCCGATGTCTGCAGAAGGAAAAATGGATTAGATGGCTAAGATCACCAAAGATTTGTCAAACAAAATATTCTAGAATGGAACTAGACCAAGCCGAACCTGATCCTTTCGCTAGAAATTAGTTCAGGAGAAATCCTAACCCTCAAACACAACAAAGACAAGTAAAAAATGAAGATAAAAAATCCAAGCCCCTTTCAAGACTGAAAAATTTATGCAAAGGGATGATATGAAAAATTATGAGGAGTTAGAAGATGATCTAAACAACCTCGTTGATGACGACCGATAACCTCATTTAACTAGAAAAGACTATGAAAAGTCTCTAGACCTAGAACCACTGTTTGATGCAAAGGAAAGTATAAATAATTTGGGAGAATCTGCATATCAAGGAATCGTCGACTCCATAATGACCAAAATTCAATAGAAGTACAATTTAAGGCCTAGAGAGTCAAATCCCACAAACGTTCCACCAAAAAATATTTATCAAGAAATAAAGCGAATGAGACAGCTGGCACTAAACCGCAAGATGAGACACCAGTTGCCCGAACCAAAACAGTTGAAACAATAGCAACACAAAATAAGAAAATAGAGAATATTGAAGCACAGGCTCCAACCAGATAAATTGAAAAAACAACCGGAGGTTTTAGTTTAGAAAATGAACTAAATAAGATTAAAATCCCCATGCCCCTGATTGATCTTGCCAAGAATCCAATTTATAGAAAATAGATTGCTAAAATGATAAATTTTTGTGATGCTGAAGGTCATGCAGATGTTATCAATCTGCAAGATGAAAGACCTACGATCATGTCCGGTCCGCACATCGAAAATACTAAGGATTCAGTTGCTTTGTTTTATATTACACTCACTGTGCATGACCACTTACTTCATAATTGCATGTTATATTTTGGGGCCTCCCATAATTTGATGCCTAAAGTTATCATGGAGAAATTGGGCCTTGAAATTACTAGACCTTATCAAGACCTGTACTCATTTGATTCAAGAAAAGTTAAGTGTCTTGGTATGATCAAAGACTTAGTAGTAAATCTTTCACAGATCCCTGTGAAAAGTATCCTTATGGATGTAGTCGTTGCTGACGTCCCTGCCAAGTACGACATGCTTCTATCTAGGTCGTGGGGCGCAAAACTAGGAGGATCACTGCAACTGGACAAGACTTATGCTACGATCCCAATTTTTGGTGGACAATTTATTCGACTGTATAGAGAGACTAGATTGGCATATACTGTAAGAAACCCCCAAAACCCAAACAACTACCCAGTCTATGTTGTTGATCAAGATTTATCAATAGATGATGATTTTGAAGAATGTATAGAAGAAGAAAATAAAAAAATAGAAAAAACAAAGAAAAGTGTAAATAATAGAGAAGGAGTATGGAAAATGTTTTTTGATGGCGCTTCATCCTGTCAAGGGGTAGGGGTTGGAGTGTTTTTTGTTGCACTTGGATATGTGTATGTCATCCCTTTTTGATATAGATTATAGTGGGAAATTTATTATACAAATAATGTCTGTGAGTATCAAGCTCTAGTCTTAGGATTAGAGGTTGGAAGGAAGCTAAAAATTGAACATCTAATAGTTTATGGTGATGCAGAGATTATTGTGAAATAGATAAAGTAAAAATATCAAGCCAAACACTCAAGGCTAAGGTCATACAGAAATTGTGCCTAGGATTTGATAGAAAATTTATTCTCATCCTTTAACATTCACTACATCCCTAGAATGGAAAATAAGCAAGCAGACTCTTGAGCCAAAGTAGCTGCTATGTTTGTACCACCTACTATCCTAAAACTGAAATATCATATCGAAATGAGACACAGACCTTCAATTTCAAATAATGTTCATCATTGGAAAGTGTTTGAAGATGACGAGCAAATTAAACAGTTCCTAGAAATGGTTGACGAGTTCTCTGAGACTCATATAGATCAATAAAATTAGAATGATCCTATCTGGATCATGCAGGAAGGTGAAGATCAAGAAAAGTTTCAGGATAAAATTGCAAATCACTGAATGCTTGTGCTTAAGAATAATCAGATCCCTAGAGGTATAATACCCTTAGAGAGATTGTTTGACTAAGATGATATACCCTTAAAATCTACCTTACGACCTCAGCTTGAAGAGGTTGAAGACTGTAATATAGGAACTAAGGAGGCTCCTAAACTGGTCAAGATATATAAATACCTTCTAGCCATGGTAAAAAATAAGTATGTTGAATTGCTTGAATAGTATAAATACGTCTTCGCCTGGTCCTATGACGATCTAAAAACTTATGATACCTCTGTAATTGAACGTAATGTTCCTTTGAAGCATGGTATCAAACCTTTTAGGCAGAAGATGAGACAGATAAATCCTATCCTTTTTTTAGTAATAGAAATGGAAGTCAAGAATCTTCTTGACGCAAAGATTATCATCCTACTCAGGTATCTTGAATGGGTGGAAAATTTAGTACCCGTCGGGAAGAAAAGTAGAGAAATAAGACTTTGTGTAGATTTCGGGAATTTAAACCGGTCATCCCTCAAGGAAAACTACCCACTGCCACAAATGGATCATGTCCTAGAAAAATTAGTTGGAGCTAACAGAATGTCTATGATCGGTGGTTTCTCTGGATACAACCAAATTGATTTTCACGAAGATGATAAAGAAAATACTACGTTCACCACTCCGTGGGGAACTTTCATGTACGATAAAATGCCATTCGATTTGATGAACACAGGGGATACTTTCCAAAGGGCGATGGATATAGCTTTCATCAGTGAGAGAGATAAATTTGTTGTTATTTACTTGGATGATCTAACAGTCTTCTCAAATTATGATGCATAACATCTCGTTCATCTCAAACAAGTCTTTGAGAAATGCAAAAAATTTGGTTTGTCTCTAAAGCCTAAGAAGTCTCATTTTTCTATGCAAGAAGGCAAGCTTCTGGGTCATATAGTTTTGAATGATGGAATCAAGGTCTACCCCAAGCGAGTTGAGGCTATTGACACGATAAACATTCCTAGAAATAAGAAAGAAATCCAGTCCTTTTTAGGGAAGATAAATTTTTTGAGAAGATTTATCCCTAACTTTGCTGAAATTGCCAAACTAATCACAGATATGTTGAAGACAGACAGTGAAATGAAATGGATTGTTGAAGATAAAGCATCATTCGAGTGAGTTAAGAAAGATATAACGAAGCACTAGTGTTAGCTAGTCCAGATTACACTAAGGAATTCCTAATCTTTTCTTTTGCATCTGAACATACTATCACAGCGGTACTCCTGCAAAAGAACGAAGAAGGTTTCGAGCAGCCGATAACCTTTTTCAGTAAAAGTCTAAGAGACTCCAAATTAAAATACGATATATTGGAAAAACAAGCTTACACCATGGTGAAAGCTCTCAAAGATTTCAGGACCTATGTATTGCATTCCAAAATAATCGCTTATGTGCCCACAAGATTTGTCAAAGATATCTTGGTACAACCGAACAATGATGGTAGGATAGGTTGGTGGTTAGCTAAAATTCAGGATTTTGATCTAGAAGTAAAACCGAACAAGTTGTGAAAGGTCAGGGCCTGGAAAAATTGTTAGCATAATCAAACTTCAGGGAACCCAATATAAACCACTTGGAATCACATGGATATATCCCATACATAGAGGAACTCGATAATCAAACCCCTACAGTACAAATTAAAAATAAATTTTCTTCATCTGAATGGTATCGCGATATTGTTTCATACCTCCTTACCCTTCAGTGCCCGAGTGACATGAATCCATCCAAAGTGAGAACGTTGAAGCTACACACAGTTAAATACTGTATTATTGAAGGTCAACTGTACTAGAAAGATCCTCTAGGTTTATTGCTACATTGTTTAATAGAACCTGAAACAAACAAATTCATAAATGAATTTCATGAAGGAGTGTGTGGAGGACACCACACCTGGAGGGAAACATCCTACAAGATTATAAGAGCTAGATATTATTGGCCAAAGCTATTTACCGATGTGAATGCCAAGGTCAGATCTTGCAACCCTTGCCAAATATTCTCTGGTAAGCAAAATCTCCCTACACTACCTTTAGTTCCAGTTAAAACATAAGCTCCTTTTCAACAATGGGCTCTGAACTTCATCGGAGAAATCCACCCACAGTCAAGCGCCCAACATAAATCGATTTTGAATGCTACTGATTATTTCACGAAATGGATTGAAGCCATTCCAACTCGGAATGCCACTGATTCGGTGGTAATAAACTTCTTGGAAGAGTACATCCTATCAAGATTTGGTTGCCCTCGAAAAATAGTCACAGACAACGCCCAAGGTTTCAAATCTATGGAAATGGTAATTTTTTGTCAAAAATATAACATTGTGCTAGGACATTCTACAACCTATTATCCTCAGGGAAATGGGTTGGCTGAATCATCCAACAAGAGTTTGATGAATAGAATAAAAAACGTGTTGATGGAGAATAAGGAGGCTTGGCACATTCACTTGAAGTACGCCTTATGGGCGAACCGAATCGACCCCAAGAAATCAATAAGTATGTCCCCTTTCCAAATGGTGTATGGTACTGATGTTGTCCTTCCCATCAATATCGCTCTTCCTGTGATGAAGTTGTGGCAAGATGAAAAAGAGTAGACAAATGATGTAATGAGGAGGATAAACCAAATAATTGAAGTCCAACAAAACAGGGTTGAAGCAGATGACAAACTTCAAAAGTACCAAGATAATATGAAATCTCTTTTTGATAAAAAAAGATAAAGACAGGGAGTTTCTTCCTGGTGATTTGGTTTTAAAATGGGATGCTATAAGAGAGGATGCAGGAAAACACGACAATTTGGATCATCTTTGGTTCGGACCATTCAGGATTGCAGCTATAGAGGGAAATAATTCCTTCCTACTGGAAAATATCGACGGAAAAACTTTTGACGCCCCTATCAACGGGTGCTATCTAAAACATTTTATGCAATAATCATTTTTCACATTACCATTGTATATATCGGTTCAGTTTCTTTCTTCAGTTTGTAATTTCATTTTCCTTTCATAAGTCATCTAAATTTCACTTTTCATTGTAAATAAAGAAAGTCTTATTCGATATCATAAAAGAAAAATATAAAAAATATATCTACTGCATATCATTTCTATAATGTGGAATTTTTTTACTTTCCTATCTTGGCCTTGTGCATAATTATTACTATCAGATAGGAGATGAGGAGGTATCGGAATCCAACACTCAGTTTTCAAAACATTCGTTTCATCTCAAAACAGGTGATGAATTAATAATTGATTTGGTTAAAAATATAAATGAAATCAAGGTATGAACTTCTATACTTATTGTTCTAGCTAAGATTCTAAAGATGCCTTATCAGATATAAACAAGTTTATACTCATGTAAATATAGTCACATGATCAAGGATCTGAAAAGTATAAAGCTTCAGATTAATTCAGAAGCCTACCCGAATCAAATGAAAATAAAACAAAAGGAAAAAGAAAAGAAGAATAACAAAGGGTCTAAAAAGAGAATCTTGATAATCAAGAAGTAAAATTTTGTGGAAATGAGATTCTTTTGCATCAGAGCTTCTGATTCCTTGTTCTGTTTCACTTTGCCTATCCTCTAGCTTTCACTCCGTTGTGATTTTCACTACTTGTCTTTAATTCTTCATAGAAAGAAATAACTTCGCCTTGACTCTAAAAGCTTTAAAACATATCCTCAAAACAAGATTAGGCGAAAATCTTTATGTTCCTCTGATTTTAACTGAAATAAAGTATGTCTAGGCTAATCTTGATAACTTTAGCTCTTCTAACAGATTTTAACCGATTAGTTCACTCAAGTACAATCACTGGAAAAAAAAAAATTCCCCATAAGATCTTCCCTATAGGAGAATATGTATTGAAGATCGACATAGATTTAGTTCAAAGTACAATAAAAAAATTTTGATAGACCTTCATTTGCAAATCTTAAGAGATATCATCCCTTGTATGATACATACAAATTGATTGCCCCACTTCAAAAATATTAAAATTAAGACAGATGGTGAAAGGAAATTCATGAAATGATTGCCCCCATCTAGTCCAAGACAAATGGTGAAAGGGAATTCATAATTCGATTGCCCCCATTTTTTCCAAAAGAGATGATGAAAGGAAATTCATGTAATGATTTCCCTCATCTCAATAAAATGCAAAAATGCCAATTGAAGTGGTGAAAGGAAATTCAATGGGAGATATAGATAAGTTCACCAGGTATTGAATAGGTTCGTTGGCAGTGAAGCAATATCTATGATATCTGTAAGGTTGTCATACACATATATAACATACTATGGTATGTAATTCTCTTTCGGTAATATTTACATTCTAAACTGACCAGGGATTCCCTAAATAAATTGTTGAAATTACTTGGCCTTGATGCGAATGGAATCAACCAAAGTCTATTATTCTAGTTAAAGTTGTTTTGATTATCTTAAGCAAATCCAAACTCAATTTCAAGAAAAGGAAACTATTAATAGCCTAACTTGAGATCAATAATTAAATGTGTTTTGAAGGTTTTATGATATTCGGTTGAAGTTCATTTTTTCTCTGTAGAATTTTTTACCCAAAGGTGTTTCCCAGAAATGCAATAATGAATCCATTTACCCAATAAAGGCACTTGGTCTACTGTTCTTCCACGCCTCAAAAGGAGAAGTGATCCCCAAATGGAGCCTATGTTGGAACATGTATAATCTTGAATTTTAGCTTTACTTTCTCAACTTCATCTTTCCCAAAGTGGCAACTCAGAAATCAACTTTCGAAGTTTGAATCAATTTTATTTATGGTCATAAGGTGCGCATGATATCCACCAATGATGAAGTTCCCTGTTTGATTGAACGATCCCCTCTTTTCCCAAAGTTTTGGAGTTGCCTGATTGATAAAGAGTCATCTCACTAAAGGTCGCTTCGGAGCTTCACGCTTCAGGAGTTTCGATAAGTCCTCACGATTAAATTCCCAAAACCTGAAAGAATCCATTGTCACTTTTTCATAAACCTTAAACGACACGAGTCATAGTACACGTGTATCTTTTGAATCTTCCTTGGGTTGACACATGGTGTCCATTTTAGAAATTATTCATCTGAAGATTCACACGATTCTAAGTAACACGTGGCACCCCCTAGTCTCGACACATCATCTAGAATGATATCATCTTCGACACATTGCTACGGGGATGGCCTTTCAGAAATATAACAAAGACCTAACTCGCAAATCCGCGAAACATTAAAGTGTCGAAATATTAAATCTAAATTAGTTAATAAGTTAATATTGGTTAAAGTATAGTTAATGACTTCGCACTTCGAAGTTCGGACATTCATTTTTCGTCACATCCTAAATTATCCGAAGCCCTGACTTCCAAAACACTTGAACTTAAATATGATTAATTAAAACTTAAGAGCGATTATCAAATAATAAATCATTTCACAGTTTTGGGTTTCAGGGATTTCTTTTCGAGCTACTTTTAAAAACCCCAAAGTCCAAATACCTGAAGAACTTAAAGTTAAATGTGATTAATTAATATTTTAAGAGGGATTATCTCATAATTAACCATTCACGGATTCGTTATTCGGGAAATTTCAAATCTGTTTCATCCAAAACTCTCGAACACGAACCTCCGAATATTAATGGCATTTATCACAAATCAATGGTAGTGATTTTTAGCATGGATTGTGGATCGCTAGGTATACTTATCTCATTAAAGTTAATAAATTTGTCATTAGTGAAGGTATACTTGAATCAATGCACCTGATGTGAATAAAAATGCTTGATTTTGAATTCCATTTTCATCGTCCACAAAGTAGTAAGTTTTATCTGAATAAGAAGCTCACACAATTTCCTCTACAACAAGTATCCTTATTCTATTTTCGATATCATGGCACCATGAAATATAATGAAGAAGAATGATGCAGTTGGTGAAGGTGCAAACCCGAATGTAGACATTTTGTTAGATACCACACCGCAAGCCATTGACACTGTGAAATCTTGGACATAGGTGTTCGAGATTCTGGAACATGAGGTTATAAATTGCCAAGAAGATTTCAGCGATGAAGTGGACGATTCTCATGGAGATAAACTCAGAATTATAGCCCAGTCCGAGCTTCATAAGATAGCCACGCGGCCAAGGATCATGCCATATAATGACATGATAGGCTGGGCCCTGGAAAACGTCGAAATCCAAACCAGGAGCGTTTTCAACTCTCAAAAGGTTGTTGTTGGGTCTTTTCGACTGAAACACATACAAGTAATGTATAATCTATCCCCCGATTTTAAATATAATCACAATGTCGAGTTCATGCTGAAGTTTGAACAACAAGAGTGTATAAAATATGTCAAAAGATATCCTAATATAATCAAGTCCTGGTGGGGTCACCCAGAAAAATTCAGAGGCGACGCTCATGGTGTTTACGCCACAACATCGTTGGATACTCATATGATTTATGTAGCTATGATGCTATATAGCCTATTCGGAAAGAAAATTCGTACCCATTTCCCAGTGGCATGGGTGCCAATTATGCATGAGGTGGCCGAGGGGTATTCTTTCAACTAGGCCAAGATGTTGTCGGATAATCTGGCCAAAGAAATCATCGAATACTAGCTGGATAAATCAAAGGGAAAACCTGCCCCTTTCTACATGTATGCATATATTATGGATGTCATATGCTTCATAACCCCTTTCCCACTAATGAATTGGAGCTGGACCCCAACCAGTGCAAAACCTATACATTTTTACCATTCCAAATTATGGGAGGAAAAGGCCAAATATTTCTTCTACGGAATCTGCCACAATGTAGTAGTGTCATTCCATAAATCTTTATATGGTTGCCCACCCCCTCGAATTTCAGACAAAATCATGGGAAATTTGGGCAAAATAGCAGATTGGTTCATTGATGAAAAAAATCTCTTACATCAGGGTTTTTGGATGCTCGGTCCCTCCACACGCTCTCCCGACATTTTTACCAAACCGACTAGTATGCCGAGAAGTAGCTTATCAAATAGTGACAGGGGGAATCAACAAGGAGCTAAAGGAATCCCAGAAAAAGGTATGGCCTACCTTCCCTCTCCAGGTTGGTATTTTTTTACTTTTAGACTTCAGTCACTCCAAAGTGAAAGTTGCAACCTTGGAGGATGTCAAGTTGGTTAACATTGAATTTAAGAGGCACAACCCTCACATAATCGTAGAAAGTCACCTGGAATAATACAACATGAAGAGATATGTGCATGTAAACTCCCCACATGATGAATTATTCAGGGGGGTCAGGTCCTATTAGGAAGTGTTGAACAAAGTCTAAAATTTGTACCTAGATCAATAGGCCAATTTCTTCAGTTTTCAAAGACACATACGAAACAACTTGCTGAAAATACTATAGGGAGAATCGGTAGCCACTTCGCCTACACATCAAACTGTACCTTTGGGTTTGAAACAGGAAGCTTTGGAAAAAAGGATATTGGGGAAAACCCAAAGAACATCGAGGTTTTAATGCAGGAAGTGGAAGCTTCATTATCATATCTGTTAGGCCCTCAAGCAAAGGCTCAACTCGAAGCTTTCCTAAATCAAGGGCAGGATACATCTCCTTCTACACCAACCACATCTGCTGCCAAAAATGATGAGCAACAACCTTCTATGGAGATAGGGTCTCCTATTACTTCATTGATGCCTTTACAAACTAGTTTCGTAAATCCTAGTTCTGAAGTCATTTTTATAAGTGATCTCACCCCAATTTCGCCAGAAGAGATGCCTCCTTTAGACTTCTTCTTCAACAAGAAAAGGAGGGGCATCGTCAAATGAGAAACACATCAGAAATATGGAGCGATATTCAAAAGGTGAAGGATGGTTTACGATGGACAGAATAGAGATGATACAGAATTTTCCAAGGAAGTTGTAGGTTCGTTGGGCGCTTTCGCCACTGCTAATCAATGGTTTGTAGAAAATTTGTCCGAGCAACTAAAATAGAGATACCAGTTGGTAGGGTAGTTGCAAGATCAAATAATGACTATGGAAGAGAATGTGAAGAATAAGATGAACCAAGATTTTGAACAGATCAGATCTTATATAAAAGGAATCAAATTCAACAGCTGCAAGCTAACCTTGAAGAGCGCCATCAGAATTCACAATCCAATAGAGGATTGGTCACTCAACAAGAAGAGTTAATAAAGAAATTGCAAGCTAGGTTAGAATTGACTGAAGGTACACCAGTGGAGATATCATCTTTTCAGAATCAAGCATTAGAGGTAAATGAAAAACTAGAAATAGCCCAACAAGATCTCTTCATGAAGGTCGACGCCATCCAGAAATTCTATCAAGCAGTAAAACTTGCTCTAAAATATATCTATATTAAAGAAAGGGAGGTTCGCTCAACTCGATTTAAGTTTCAAGAGGCCATCTTATTCATACCAAAGGATGATGTCTCATATTTTCATCAACTTTCTCTTTCGGAAAAAATAAAAGGTGATATAGCTTTAAAGGCTCAGGAAACAAATCTAGCAGAAAGAAAAAGACTTGCCAGAGAGGTAAATGAAGCTTTTCTAGAAGCGTTGTTTTCACTAGACAAAGGACTAATTGATTTTGAAGGAAATGCTATCTCCAAATCCCTAGGTCAAATTGATATAGCAAAGAAATAGTATAATTCCAGAACAAGCAAAGAAGAAGTTCTGATGACCATCTAGAAAATGAACCAGATTGATCTCCTTCAAATAAATAAATGGATAGTAGACCCAATCTTACAGTTACAGGTCACATCTCAAGGAGATAAAAGGATACAAGAAAATCTTCCTCAGGTAGAGAGGAGGTTATACACTTTTGAGGTGAAGGAAGCAACTGAGCCTTCAAGGTTAGTGGTGCAATTATTGAGTAAATGCATCCAATGTGTTGAATATGGGAAAACAAGCACATCCAGAAACAAGTAAGGGAACATGCACATGCTATTTACGTATTTGAGGGACAAATGGCAGCAAACAAAACAGGCCATAAATGAATGCAAAATCATCAAGAAGATCATATGATAGATGTACCCGGGCAAAAGAATGAGGAAAATGAAACGTTTCTGCTAGCAGACGAAGAGACATAAGAAAACGATAGTGGAGCTCTGCAGATTTTACATTTTGTTGCCTTATTCAAAATTATTTAATATTTGTAATTATAAGAAGTCCAACCGTTTTGAGTTGAGACAGTTTGTATAAATACATAGATTTAAGATCTATCAAAGGATGCTACTTGCCGATTGTAATAGAGAAAACTCTCCTTATTGAGTATTAATACAAGTGCAGACAAAGATTCCAAATTTTGTTAGTTCGGGTTATGTGTTTCTTGTGTTTTTCCATATATCATCATTTATTTATGCATTCCTTGATAAATGTTTGATTCCAATTTAGTACAACAACTACTGTAATCATATCTCATCAGTAATTTGTTATGTAAGCAGTTTTTACTCTGCATTTACTGTGAGTAAATCAAGACCTGCAAGATGTGTGGATTATTGTATCTTATACTTTATTCAAGGTTACACTATCTGTTTTCTTCCACTTCAACAAGGTGATACTCTTCAACTATTGTTGCCTTTCTTTGTTTTTCATTTTTGTAGTTTTCTCTCACACCATTCGATATTGCAATTTTGACTCAGACACGAAATACAACCTCTATTTTTCCATACTGTTAATTTCATTTAAGGAATTTTTCTCATACAACTAAGGTAGAAAAATCACTTTAAAAAACACTCTCATAAACTTTCCTGATGCCTGACATTATTCTTTGAGCCTTAAGTTTAATCTCAGGACCAACATGTTCAATAGACGAAAGGGCTAGGAAAATATGACCTTCAACTTTCGTAACTCCCTCTTTCACATTATTAAACATGATGATTCCTTATCACCACCTAATCCTAGAAAGAATAGGTGTCTGCCACCTCTTCAATGCACCTCCCTAACACCCTATACGAGGTATTTTTGGGACATGTTCTAAGGCATAGGTGATAAAATAGGATTGAAAGGTTGAATATTGATGGGAATTTAGCACCATCTCAATCATTTGAGCACCTTGGACCATCAAAAAAATTTCCAAAGTGGGACATGAAGACACTTGAATGTGTTCATATTTATGAGGTTGGAAAGATAGGAGCTATAAGTTCGAAAAGACAAGACAATGGAGGTGATGTAGATGATTAAAATCTAGATGATGTTAATGATATGGAAGTTTCATATGATTATGATTTGAATTTATCTACTATCTTGAACCAGATTCCTTTGAAGTAGTTGTTTCTCACGATGAGTGGAAAGAAGCTATGCATAAGGAGCATGATGATCTCATCAAGAATGGGACAATGAAGTTCACAGATCCTCCATTTGGATCCAAACTAATTGGTTACAAGTGGGTCTATAAGAAAAAGTATAAATAATATGGATCACTTGAAAAACATAAGGCGAGGCTTGTAAAGAAATGATATGCATAGATATAATGCCTATAATATGATGATACTTTTTGTCCCATAACAAAATGGGATACCATTCATGCTTTGTTGTCTTTGGTAGCACATAATAGATGGGATACTAATCAGATGGATGTGAAGACAACTTTATTGAATGGATATTGAAATAGAATGTCTACATATCTCAACCAGAAGGGTTTGTTGTGAAGGGTCAAGAACATAAGGTATGCAAGCTCATTAAGTCTTTGTATGGCATAAATAAATCACCTCATGAATGGCATGAAAATCTAACTGAGCATATTTTGAAGATCAATTTCAATCATTTCAATCTTGATGATGAAACTTTGTTTTTCAAGAAAGTTGGAAAGCTATTGTATATCTTGTGGTGTATGTAGATGATCTTTTGATAACAAGGAACATTGTATCATATATTGCATCCAAAAGGAAATAAATGAAGAATGGTTTTGAGATGACAACCATGGGACATCTTCACTAACACTTAGGTATTGAAGTAACTTAGAATCTAAGGTATATAATCATCTCCCAAAATAAGTACACTAGAAATTTTTTGAATACATTTAGCATGGTTGATGGTAATCCTCTCTCTACTCCAATGGAGAAAAAATTGAAGCTAACAACAAAAGAATGGAATGAATTTGAGGATGCAACTAAATATAGACATCTTGTGGGGGGTGTTATCGCACAATATGTACTTTCCCAAAGCCTAAGGCAAGTAAGGGATATTGGCATAACATATAGGATATCCTATCACTATCACCTCAATAGGAAATCCCCTCTTTTTAGGGATAGGAAAGGTCTACCCTAGGGGAGGAGTCCCTGATAACCTAAAGGGCTGGAAAATTAGGGTTATGTTCAAGATATATTTCCCCCTCTCACTGGTTACCAAAAATCACTCAATTCACGTCCCAGAGACGAGGTTAATGAAGTGCTTGATGTACCTGCCCGGAACAAGACAATATAGCATGCATATACAATTATTCCAAGTAAAAATATGATAGTAACACCTCAATAGACAATGGACAGTGACTATAAATGCTAGCTGATATAAATTTGCAACAATTAATAAGTTTACAATAACAATTTATAGAATGTAACAACTGCAACAAATACTCCTCGGAATTGCTTGAAAAGATAGTAAAAAGATAGCATTTACTAAGCATAATGATAATCAAATGTCATAATCATTTTTTGAAGTGTTTAGCTAGAATTAAAATTCAATTATGCAAATAATTAGCTGTAATTAGATGGTTGTAGAAAACATTTATAAAAACATCAAATAGGTTAGTGATCTAGGTTAAACTAGGGTTAGAGATAGTTAATAAAATCTTAGGAGAAGAGTGTTTGAGTGTTTAATAAATCCTTCAACAAGAGAGAAGCTATAACTAGTGCCTTCTAGGGCTAATGGATTCAAGTGGACGACTTCTTCTAAGGCTGCAAATCAATTTTGATAGTGCACAAAAGTCTACGAGGGAGAATGCATAAGAGAAGTAGTAACTTAAGTCTCCCTATGAATTTTCCTCAAGAAACAAGATACTAGGGTGTAGGCAATTCTAGGCCCTAACACCTTGCTCTCCTTGGGCTTCTTATGGGATAAAAACTTAGGCAAAGATAACTAGGTCAAAACCTTAGAGTGCTAGCAAATTAGGGCTCTAGGGTTTCACTAATCACTAGATCAATCAATGAAAAGCTTGGTAAATAGAAAGTAAGAAAGTAGTAATTTAAGTTCCTTACTTCAAGCATTAAGTATACAATGCAATTTCATAATCTTGTATGAGAAAATAAAACCGTACATAAACCATTCAATATATGACAAAAAATGCAGATTTTACCTACTTGCACCAAGAATAATCATGAAAATACCATGCAAGATCACCATAAAAGCTTCCAAGATTGATCCAACTTGCAAAAAATAGCCTTATACAAGAGTGCGCCTCACAATTTCATCCAATAGCCCTTAATAGGGCGCAAATTTCAGACCTCTCCTCTTGTGTAAGGAGTTATGATGTAAAAATGAGAGTATTTTATGTTTATTTATACAAAATTTTGAACTTTAATTAATTTTCAGGTCAAAATAAGGTTGACTTTGCCAATTTACAATAAAAATCAATTTTTACATAAATAAAGTTAACTAGCATATAAAGACACCTCCAAGGGTGATGTCATACCCTTCTAGGGTGACATTGAGGCCCTAAGGTGGAACATTGAGCCTAAAGGTAGAATGATTAGCCTCCAAGGGCCCTAGATGAAGCCCACACGTGCCACTAGGCTCATAAATTCCCCCAAAATGAAAACCCTAGCTCTAGATGACATACAGGGTCATGATGGTGACATCATGGGCCTTCAAGGGCCAACGTTCATAAGGATGGGCAAGATCCCCCTGGGTCTAGGTCTGCTAGGGTGCCTCCAAAGGCAATGTCCTTCTTTTTCTTGGTGCAAATCTTCAGTTTCTTCTTACCCCTGGCTGGGGCTACAACATCCATCTATGGGCTATAAGCCCCCATGAAGGTCCGAGCTAATCATTCCCTTACGTGTACATGTCCACTAGGAAAGGTCTTGCAACAACAACAAGTACGCCCTCTAGGGTTTCATAAGTCATAGGAATCATAACATTTAAATCACATCCAATAATTAAATTACCCAAACATGTGC